>JANZLX010000007.1:8679041-8720558 GCA_025531955.1 Erythroxylum orinocense | reverse complement strand
GTGTGTCTAATTTCTATTAATTTTTCTTGCATTCATTTCTTGGTTTTGGTTACCAATTCTTGTGTTTTAATTCAAATTTTAAATGAATTGAGTGAAAATGGCGTGGATGTTGCATGAATGTTGAATGGAGTGTCTTGTAAATGTTGCATGAAAACAAGAAAAATTATGCATGAAAGAAGGAATGTTGGACTTAAATTATGCATGCATTTTTATGGTGTAACATTAATTTTAATACATGCATTTTAATGGAGTCACACTCATGACTCCCACAGTTATGGGCGTGACAGTTTGTTTGCACTAATTTTTTTTTAATCTGACACATGAAGTTTGTAGGCAGGGTTAAAAATGAAACCTAAACCTAGACTCTCGAATATATATGTAGAAAAAGAAGGAGAATGTAGGAGGCTAAAAATGAGACAAAACTAGAGAACACTGAAGGTAGAGAAAATAGAAGGCCAGTCGATGGGGAGGAAGAAGAGAAACAACAGATATAGAGAAGGTAGAGCTGAAGCCAATGGTAGCATCTGATCTTCAGGCAAGAATCAATTAGAGGTAGAAGGCAAAAGATGATGTAGAGAGCTTGAGATTGACAAGAGACCCGCCGCTAATTCCCTCATCCGTATACTCTCTATTTACTCATTCTATTTTACTTTTATATCTATTTCATTATTAGATCTGAACTTATTACTATGTTAGTTCTTTGATAGTTCATTTTGGTTTATTCACTCTATTTATTGCTTTAATACTTCTTTGTTACTGATGATGGTGGGATTGAATTATATGAAGAAATGAGCCTTGTTTATTTGTGATAGGCTTTTTTTCTTCTTGAGAATTAATGAAACTATTTTAGTCAACTATGCATGAATGAGTTATTTTTTTATTGTCATATTATTTGCTATAGTTTTTTAGCTTATTGGATTTAATAGTAAAACCAACCTTTGCATCATTTTGGTATTAAATGAAGGGCCGAGAGAAGAAGTTTAATTTTAGATCGAAAAACTATACAGTTAAGTTATGAATTTAAAATATATTAACTTAAGTAAGTAATTATTAGTTGGGTTTACATGATTGATTTGGATGATAACTTGTTAAACACAAAAGTTATATTTAGTTTATTATTTGAATTAATTTAGAATCTAATTGGTAATTTTAGTAAGACAATTATCCAATCAATGTATACATAGGAGATTAAATTAGTGAAGTTAATTGCTCAAGAGTTTTTCACATTGATTGATCAAACCATTTTTGTTTCCAGTTAAATCAGTTTACGTTTTAGTCTAATTGTGTAAATTTTCTTAGAGGCTTCACTCAGCAAATCAGGATATAATGTTTAGGATTGCATTTGTTTTTTTTATTCAAGATTAATTTGAGTGAACCAATTTTACCTCTTTGAGAAGACGACCCTGGGTATTCAACTAGAATTACCTCGTATACTTACAAGTAGGATAGCCTAGGTTTTTAGAATTTATTTTGGCACAACACTCCACACAACAATATGTTGCTAGAGCTAAAGAAGAATTGGCTCTTATATAAGGGAAGCTTGCTAAGGAGCCTGCCAATATTCTTTTATTGAATACTGAAAAGAATCTCTTGAAAGAATATTTGACAACCATCAAAGGCCCCTATAGCCTCATGAAGCAGAAATAAAGTCAAGGGGATTAAAGGAGGTGAAAGGTGTGCTAAATTCTTCTTTAACACTATAATGGCTATAAAGAATGCAAATAGAATTTTGTTCCCTAACACTACTAAATGGCATCAGTAAAAGGGTCTCTTATATGAAGATTAGAGATATTTAAGGGTTTTTATTAATGTTCTCATAAAATATTAGCTTCTCCTCCATTTAGCTCTTTCATTAAAAAGAGAATCTCCTAGGAGCAAGCTGAATAACTCACTAAGACAGTTGAGAATAAGGAGATAGAAGAGGTGGTCTCTCAAATGAATCTAAACAAAACCCCATGATCTGATGGGTTTAATTGTTACTTTTTTCATAAGACATGGCATGAAGTTAAGCCTATAGTGAAGAGAGCAGTCGTGGAAACTTTGCTTTAGAGTAGTGCTACTGAAGGAGATCAACAAAAATCATATTGGTTTGATACCTAAGATCTTTAGTCCCACATCCTTTGAAGAATTCTGAGCTATTGCATATACCAATTTTTAATATAAGGTAATTTGTAAAATCTTGACAAATAGGTTAAAGACAATCCTAGAATCACTAATTTTTGATAATTAAAGTACCTTTATGCAAGGAAAAATTACTGGGGATAATGTCTCTATTGTTTAAGAATTAATGAAGGGGTATTAGAGTAAGAATTGTTCTCTTAATTGTATCATAAAATTGGACTTCAAAAACACTTTTGACTGTGTTAAATGTGGTTTTATTCCCCAAACTTTGGAGACATCAAGATTCTCTAATGTGTATATTAGGTAGGTTGAGGCCTGTGAGATCCCACATAAGTTGGAAAGGAGAATGAAGTATGCCGCGTCTTTGGTGGAAAGGTATCCATACCCTTATAAGGCATACTTCGTTCTCATCTCCAACCGATGTAGGATCTTACAATATTTTAACAATTTGCAAATAAGCCTTTATGTACATCAACTTTTTCAATTAAGCTTTCTAAGTGTCCAATAAATCTATAAATCATGTTTAATCACCTATGAGGCATTAGAACACAATTAATTCAACCACCATGGTCATATCCATCCAATAGACTCGATTTTACACACTTAAAAGCTTATATGTTGGAAATCTCCAAGATTTTGCATACTGATGAACTCTAAGTTCACATAAGGGCATATAACATTATATATCACTGGCATACATACCAAAAGGATTCAAATACCTCTTTAAACTCATTTACAACCATGTATATATCAATATACAACAGTATCTCTAAATACAGAACAACACAAAGTATTCAAAAAGTCTGGCATTACAAGGCCTGTATTACTTCCCTATCCTTCTCAATCCTAGTTAATGGTATGCCTAATGGTATATTTAAGAGTGCTAGAGGACTAAGACAAGGGGATCCTATCTCCCCTTATCTTTTTATCTTATGCATGGAGGTCTTAAGTTAGACGTTTATTCATAAAGTGGGAAATAACAAAATCTTCAAATTTCATATTAGATGTAAGAGGGTGGTTCTTATTAATTTATGCTTTACAGATGACCTATTACTCTTCTCTAAGCCCCATAGTAAATTTTTTAAACTACTTATCTCTACTTTGATTGCATTTAGAGATCTTTTAGGACTGGAGGTTAATTTCAGGAAGAGCCATTTCATACTGGCAACTAATACAAACATAATGGAGGATAAAATTTTCCTAATCAAAAACATGAATAGGAAATCAATACCCTTGACTTATTTGGGACTTCTTATTCCTATTAGAAAGATATAATTCTCTTAATGTTATCCTTTAGTAGAAAAAACCCAGAGAAGGTTGAGCATGTAGGCTAATAATATGCTTTCATTTGGAGGGAGGGTGTAACTCATTAAATCAACTTTGAATTCCCTTCATATTTATTAGTCTTCCAACATGATTCTAGATAAAGGAGTCATTAAATCTATTAACCGGTTGTTTAGAAGATTTCTATGGGGGAATTTAAACTCAAATAGCCATTTTACTAAGGTCAAATAGACAAAGGGATGCAAGAGAAAATAGGAGGTTGGAGTTCGATTGACCTTTTTTCGAACCTTTAATAAAATTGCTTTGATAAAAAAACTATGAAACATCTTATTAGATAAGAAATCATTGTGGATTAAATGGTTCCATATTTACAGTCCCAAAGGGTGCAGTCTTTCGTCTATTCCTATTAAAACTACTTTTTCTAGTCCTTAAATTAGTTGTTGAAATTAAGGGCTACCTTGGAACCTACCATTCTTTGTAAGGCTGGACATGGAGAGAAGGCCTTCTTGTGGTTTGATAACTGGACAGGTAAAGGCCACCTAAACAGAATTCCATAAGCTCTTTGTTGTCGGAAGGACTTCTTTCCAACTTGAAAGTCAACTCAACTATCTTAGATGGCCAATGGTGTACCTTTCGGTCCTTTCCCATGGGTTTGGAGCACCTTATTCTTAACTATCAACTTGATATTAGAAAATAGCATAACTTTCATTGCCTCAACCAACCTCTTAGCAAATTCAGTATCTCAAAATTTAGGAGTCGGTTGGACCAAGATAATCCAAAGGTTGACTTGTTTCGTAAAGTCTGACATAAGTCACTCATATCTATCCATTCCTTCCAAATATGGCTAGTAAATCTAAATAAATTGAGCACTCTAGACATAAAGCATTACATTCCTGTTAACTCTACTTGTGTACTTTGTGAAAGGGGGGAATAGTCCATCAATCACTTGTTATTCCTATATGTTTTTTTCCCAATTCGTATGGGAGAAGATCTACGAGTTGTGTCTACTGTTAAATGTAGGGAATGTTTTTATGGATGCTCTTAATTGGGTTCTAAGATTGGAAAATATTCTTAATTCGAACAAAGACATCTACGTTATCTCCTTCACCTCTTTGATTTAGGAGATATGACAAGAGAGGAATCTTAGACGCTTCCAAAACATGTAACACAATTGAGTTGAATTTTTGTCCTCTCTAATTCTGGAATTATAGAAAGCTTTTATGCTCTCAAGAGATTGAGAACTATTGCCATAATCTAGCAACTTCGCAATGAATTTTTTAATCATGAAGCTAGGGTAGGCAAATATATAGAAGGAAAGGTAAATAAACAAATAAAATACTAGCTATAAAAGGAATTACTTGTTGGGGAAGATGAGGTGGACCATGTAGAATCACATCCAGGAGCCCTCTTCCCTTCTCCAATTTCGGTTAATTAGAAATCTTTGGAAGTGTTGAGTATAATTAATTTTGAGGTTTGCAGATTTGAATAGTAAGCATCTTGTGATGGATTGCTAGGTAATTTCCACCGGTGGAGGCAAAGACAGGATGAGATCCTCTGTGTTAGATGAAATGAGTGGATGAAATCCTTAATTTGGCTAATTCTAGCAATTGGAACGTAGGAGGATTTTCTAATCCTCTTTAATAAACGTTACGTATTGACAAACAACACTTTGAAGAGTAGTTGGTTCCATTTAATACGAAACATGACTTAGTACCCTCACTATCATTTAATTTTTTTAGTTAATTGGAGAAAAGAAACTATCAAGGACTAACTCCTTAATATGGCCATTGATATCTGATCATTTTGAAGCAACGATCGTAGTCCTAGGGCTAGATTCTCCCAAAGAGACGATCGAGTCATAGTTGAGGAACCTTGCTTAGCAAGGAAGTCCGCACATTGATTAGCTTCACGAAAAATATGCTGGAGAGAGCAGCACCAATCTTTTGCAAACAACGTCCTGATGTCCTCAACCAGAAGAAACATAGGGTGAGAATGGGGGCAAGAAGTCAGCACCAGATTCTCCAGATCTTAAGAATCAAACTCAACAATAACTCTTTCGGTAGCCACGAGCCCATGCCAAGATTAAACCATGCCAAAGTGTTGCAATTTGGCTATAGTATTAGAAGCATGACCAATATATCCCGAGAAACCAATAAGCCAGCGACCATATTCATTGCGAATCAAACCTCCAAATCCAGCATCACCTGGATTGCTAAGAGCACTGCCATCCACATTTAATTTAACAAAACCCAACGGAGGACAATGCCAAGAGATCTACACATTGGTAGTGTGAGCAGGAACTGAAGTAAGATGAGAAAAGGCCATTCTACAGTCATTGATCAACATGGTATGCTATTGACGTTGAGCAATGGTGGGAATCGCTTCATGTTGAAGACCATCCTTATTTCTAGCACACCACACAACGAAAGTGCCAATCACAATATTCAAGACATAGTCATAAGGTAAACTAGGGTCAAGTATATGCATGTCAAGCCATTCATCAATAGAAGATGAGAAAAATCAACCTAGAGTGTTTCCAAAAATTTGGTGCCAAAAATGCTTTACCCACAGACAATCTCTAATGGCATGAAGAGTTATTTCATTGCTTTGACCACATTGAGAACACAATGGAGATTGTATAAAACCACGATCATAGCAAAGGGAATTGGTTGGTAAACGTTGCCACCTTTTTAGCCAAAGAAAGAAACGAAATTTCTGGGGTAGTCATAGCTTCCAAATTTGGCACCAATTGTTATGAGAGTCAGGACAATATGGTACATGAATGAGGAACTCATGGCTAGGCTTAATCGTGTAAAACCCCGTAGAAGTTTCTCCCCAGATCAAAACATTAGGACAAGTACGATAACGAGCCACGGGAGTGGCAAAGATTCGCTTTCGAACTTCGAGGTCCAAAGGGGTACTGATAGTTGAGAAATCCCATTTACCATCCAAAGAGAGTAAATCATGGACTGTAAGATCCCGATCCTGTATGCTAATATTATGAAGCATATTTTGGAGAGGAGCCTTACCAACCCATCTATCAAACCAAAAAGATATAGTACGACCATCTCCCACACGCCATGCAAACCCATCTTTCAAGAAAGCGATAGCACATTTAATCGCTTTCCAGCAAGATAAGGCATTAGAGGGCAAGTTAGCCGTCAAAATTGGTTGGTATCGAAGGTATTTGCCCTGTAAAACTTTAACCCATTGCTTATTATCATTTTGCAATAAGGACCAAATAAGCTTACCAAGCATGGCAATATTATTGTCTCAAGCCATCTAAAGGCCTAAACCGCCCATAGCCTTGGGGTTACAAATCGATTCCCAATTAAGAAGATGAGGCCCCTTGCCATTTCCTAAAGAACTCCATAGGAAAGATCGACATGCTTGATCAATAGAATGGCAAACAACTGAAGGCATCCAACATGTCTGCATCGAGTAGAGAGGGATGGTTGAGAGAGTGGATTAAACAAGAGTATGCCGAGCCGCTTTATTAAGTAACTTAGCTTTCTAGCCCTAAAGACGACCCTGGATTTTATCCAAGATAGGTTGAAAATCATGGATTGTCTTACCACCATGCAAAGGAACGCCAAGATATGTCCTCAAATCCTTAGTAAATTTGAGATTAAACTGCCGACGAAGAGAGTCCTTATATCCGCGAGGGACACTAGGCGATAAGAACGTCCTAGATTTTTGTGCATTAATTGTCGCACCAGAACAATAACAAAATTGTTGCTTAGTGGTTAGAGCAGTCCGACATTCTCTTTTGGTAGCATGAGAAAATAAGAGAACATCGTCGGCAAAAAATAAGTGGGATATGGGGGAACTTGTTCCCGAAATCATAATAGGCCTCCATTCATTAGACATTACTTTACTGGATATTAGCAAGGACAACTTTTCCTTACAAAGCACAAATAAGTACGGAGACAGTGGGTTACCCTGACACAGGCCCCTTTGAGGGCAGAAAGTCGGTAACCGAGAACCATTCCAAATTATAGACAACCGTAAGTTTGTAACACAGGACATAATAAGGGATACATAAATCGGATGAAAGCCAAAATCAATTAGAGTTTGCCGCAGGAATCGCCAATTCACTCTATCATATGCTTTGGCTAAATCAATCTTCATAGCAAAATAACCCGCTTTCCTTTTGGTTTTACAAATGACAGGCACCACTTCTTTAGCAAGTATAATATGCTCCGCTGCTGTTCTCACAAGAATAAAAGCACCTTCCATCGGACTAACAAGAGAGGCCAACATTGGTCTGATTTTGTGAACAAGAACTTTTGTGAAAATTTTGTAACTAATGTTACACAAGCTGATAGGCCTGAACTAATTCATAGAGGTTGGATTATTTTCTTTAGGGATGAGAACCACTAAAGTTTCAGCAAGCTCCATTAGACAGGTACCAGTAAGAAAGGCTTGATTCACCATATTATAAATAGAATCCCTAACTACATGCCAAAATTTCTTATAAAAAACCGGTTGAAAATCATCTGGACCAGGGGCTTTATAAGATTGTATAGAGTTCACTGCTGCAAATACCTCCTCTTTAAAGATGGGCACTAATAGATTTTGAATATCATCCTCCGATAGTGTCAACTGTCTAGGCATATGTGGAAAAGGCATTGTAATATCATCAATAGAACAAAAAAAAATTCTGAAAAAAATGTAATACCTCAACCTGGATAGAAGACTCATCCACAAGCCAAGAGCCATCATGGTTACGTAAACGCTCTATTCCTTTTTTTTTTGGGCGACAAATAATCGTGGCATGAAAGAAGCGAGTATTCCTGCCCCCATGCTGCAATCACTTAACTCTAGATTTTTTATACCAAAAGACCTCTTCTTGTTGTAAAATAGCATTATACTCAGTAAGTAGTTCACTTTCCAAGTGAGTCTAGATCCTCTGTTCAATATTATGGTGTCTTATTGTGTTCAATAAATCTCAGCCATTTATGTGGGTCCCGCATAAATCTCGCGTAGGTCTCGCAAAATAAATAACTGAGATTCTTTGAGACAGAATAAGACAAAGTAATATTAGACAGAGGATCTGAATTCTTTCCGAGTTCCCACTATCATTTAATGAAACTATTTTTTAATTTCTCAAAAAAAAAGAAAAAGCTTCAGATGGAAATCTCCTTCCTAAATGTGACCTCGAATTTGTGCCGACTTTCAACTTTTCTAGCAATGATTACTTACGCTGTAGCTTCACTACTTCCCCTACATGTATGTTCACTCCTTATTTTAGCTCCTCACGGTCCGTCCACGCTAAAGATCTCTGTCGACGTTCAATGCATTGCAGAGTGCAACGCCCGAGTACTGACTTGTGTTTGGTGCACAGGACTGCCAATGTACATGCCTTGCGATTCATGATATATAAATAACCTGACAGAGCTGGTCAAAAGATTCCAGACGAATTTGTTGTTGCATCACCACTTTTGCTCTCTCAGATTCAGAGTTACTATATCATTATTTAGGGCGTGGGTGCACATACAAAATCGAAATTAACTTGTTTTTTCCTATTCAAAAACGTGATTTGCGATCCCATAATAATTCTCTATTTTATTTCGAAATTATGAGACTATTCTCGTGTCTGAAATGTGCATTGACAAGTAAATTTGTAACCAAACAAAATAGAAAGTTCTTTGCCCATGAGACCCCAAAAGTTGCAAATGCTTAAGAATATGTTTCGATGATTCAAATGTATAGTTTGGTTGAATTAGGAGCAATTTGTAGGTGCGGACTCGCTTAGAAATTCTTCATCAAGGCCGAGGAAGGAAAAAAAAGTTCAGGCTTTTCCTGCTGATCCAAATAAACGCATCTTCTCTGCGACCACAGCCTTCATGGCATCTTTTGCAGAAGCCATCACATGGACCAAATCCTTCTTGGGGATACTCAGTGAGTCCAAGTAAGCCTTACGCACCTCCGTGTTCACATTGAACTTTCTCACACCTCTATCTATACAAGCCTGCTTAAAGCAGTCAAGATGATGAGAACAATGTTAATCAAGTTCTATTCCTCAAACACAAAGCAGAAGCATATCATGTGCACCAGCTACCATCTAATTATTTCAACGTATCAGTAGTTGTTTGTAATTGTCTATACACATTTTTCATGTGGATTATGTGATGTACTCTGGTTATATGCACACACATTTAATCACATTTCAACCAAATTTTACTAAAATGTCATATGTGGCACATTTGATAAAGAACAACTCTTAAGATTTAATTTTATAAATCATAAAATTATTTACTTGATACTGAGCCTATTTTAATTTCATGGTTTCAAATCCTTGTTCTACTGCAAAATACTGAACATGGTGAAGAAGAACTGAAGAACTCTCATGGATTAATCATATTTTTCATATTAACGCACACTATAATGCTATAGCAGGTGCAAACTGGAAACTCTTTGCTTGTTTCTCTTCCTTATATCTCCTTATGTATATTCTAAGTGTTCCCGAAGCCCAATCAGGCTCGGGCACGGGCTCAGACTGCAGACTAGGCCTACACCCGTTTATGTTTTCCCTGGGCCTGACCTCAACCAACGCCATGACTATGCTTCACAGCTTACAACATTACTAACTGCTATCCCTCTGTAGACAAGGCCCTGAATCAATACTCGCTTGTTCTTCCGATGTTGATATTCATCTTACCTCTTGGTTGAAATACAAAGTACTTGCAATTTTAATTGTTATTGCAAAGATTTTTCCAGCTTTATTTCCTAGAAGAGTAATAGCCAAGGAAGAACCAAAGAGGATAACCTAACAATCAAAATAACTTTTGGATGCTTGGTTTATGAAATATGGAGGAAAAGAAACTCCAGGATATTCAAAGACATTAGTTATCATTCATATCAAACACTCGAGAGAAAAGGTAGAACTAGAGAATTCATCTTCATTCATTAATTATAACTTAAGTGCGGCAGAAGTATTGCCAGTAATTGAGACTTATGATTATGATTCCTAAGTTGGTGATAACTAGAACATTTCTTAAGCTGGGGGAAGGCTAGAACTTTTGTCATTCCTTGCAATCTTTCAAGCTGTGGCATAGGAAGTCAGTGGGTAATCTTGTTAACTTGTAAAGCTTCAAGTTACTGCATTGTAACTTGCAAAGCTCTGCACAACACAATTGATTCAGCAGATTTGGATTTCTATATATCTACTCATGTAGTACTTTACTTCATTATACGATATCCAGTTATCCACTAACCTGTAAAGCTTTAAGCTATTGCATACTTTCCTTACATCCTTATTGGGACCCTTACTTAATACAATTCCATTACTTTCAACAACAAAAAAAGAACTAATTAAGAGGTTTATTGGATTACTCTATCTGAATAAATCTCATTGCTTGATTATTATAGATTATATAAACTTTAACAATTATATAACTGAGTAGTACATACTATTGCTTTAGAATGTTTATAGTACTATTCAAATTATTATTTCAAAAAAAAATTTAAAGATCAACAAATAGTATTATATTAAGAAATCGAAAATCATTAATTATCAATATTATTACATATAAAATTATCCTACTTTCTTAATTCATTGAGAAACAACTATCAACTTATACTCTAGATTTAATATTAAAATGTATTATTCACTCTTTATTTGATAAAAAAGAAATACCTAATTTCAAGGGTCAATTTAACACTTTTTATTTAACTAATTTTACAATAATAAAATTAAAATTAATCAAATTCAAAATTAAAGGGCCTACTTGAAAATTTAAGCTCTAAAAGGCGATCTTACTACAAAAATCCACTTACAAAAGAGGTGTTGATACTAATCCTAAGTGGCAACTCGTTCGTGAGGTACATGTAGGTTCTTTTTGTTGTCCTTCATATTATATATGTATATATAATGCAAAGATCGGAACTAGGGTAAATTCTTAAATAAATGAACAAGGCAGCATTTCATTTCTTTACCTTGATAAGTTCCTTGGGCAAGCCAGAAGCTCCATGCAGCACCAGGTAAACACCTTTCTTCGAACTTAATGCATGTAAATCCTAAAGCCAGGGAAGATTTTAAAATCATTAAAATTACTCTTCATCAACAGCGTCAACAAACGTTAGAAAAGTAGCTTAAGTTGGTAACTCTTTTCAAATTAGTGGGATGTGAAACTGTTACAGGTCTTATGAGAGAGCCAACCCCAAAAGCTAGCTTAAAGGGTGGGAGAGCTCACTAGCCTGTAAACTCTACATTAGCCTCCTTATTACCGATGTGGGACAATTAGACCGCAAAATTCCACTACGCTTCGCGGTCCAAGCACCCGCGGGCTGGCTGTGTGCTAGATCTTTTCTAGCCTCGGGCGAACACCCAAATACCGGCATCACAACCTTTGAGCATGGTATGAGGACTTGAAAGAGTGGTATTAACTCTAATACCAATTGTTATAGGTCTTATGAGAGAACCAACCCCGAAAGCTAGCTTAAAGGGTAGGAGAGCTCATAAGTCTATAAACTCCACATTAGCCTCTCTTATTACCGATGTGGGACAATTAGACCATAACAGAAACCTACTCGAATTGAGTCTAGCAAGTACTTGTGCTATATACGAATGCAATAAAAGGGGTCCATTCTACCAAGATTCAAGCCCCAGCAATTGCATGGAGTGAGAGAGTTTGTAAGTACTTGTATCCAGAAAAAAAATTATATAAACAATTTCAAAGGGTCTGAGTCAGACATGTATTAGTTTCAAAAAGCAAAACATACTGACATGAGCAACATCAGTATATTCTTACCTCAAGCAATTCAAGTCTCAAATTTGGCCCATTTGCAGGGTACTTCCCATGTACATTGCCAATACATACTGCCAAGGCATCTATGCCAGTTTCATCAATGAACTCTTCAGCCTGAAATTCAAGTAATACCAATTACATCAATACAAACTACATCCGGGTTAGCTATTTTTAAATGCATCAGGTAGTATAACGACCTGATTAATGTCAGTTAGCATTGCTTCATAATCTTCTACAGTCAAGTCATCTTCAGTTCCTGACAATCTCCCTAGTTCAGCCTCCACCATCATGTTTTTGGAGTGGGCCAAGTGTGATATGAACTTAGTGTACGAGATATTATCGCTTAGAGAAAGATGTGAGCCGTCAACCATAACAGAATCAAATCCCTGAAATGATTGATAAAGGCAATTTGGCATTAAACTCTGAGCCCATATATATTTGTACTTGGTAACTTCAACATTTGTAAATTCAAGTACTATCAGTAATGTATTATATATCATTTGATAGATTATAAGATCCATACTTACCAAGTGAAGAGCTTCAATCAACTCTTGCCTTGAATTGCCATGATCAAAGTGAACAGTGATGGGAACCTGCCACATATGGATACTAGTTAATTATTGTCCCTAAGTGATACAAAGATGCACCAAATCATAGGAAGCCCCAAACAAGTACATTTTGCTAGTTGTTTTGTTTTCTTTTTAATATAAAACATCATCTTCTCTCATAATATTCTACAACAAGCTCTCAGAAAGAAATTGGTTTATGAAAACAAAATCAAAGTCGAAAGAAATGAATTGTCAAGTATGACTACTTTTCTCTTCTAAAACACATGAATAACCCAATCAAGACACGTCATGTCACGCCATATAAAGAATAATGATTAGCCCAGATCTAAACAAATCTAATAACTGGATCAACAAGTAAAAAGACATCAAGGCTGCTGAAATACCCTTCTCCTACAATTTACCCTGCACCTCTGCACTCCTCCCCATTTTCAATTAAAAAAAATTCACAAAAAAAATAAATGTGAAACCATCACCACAGAGTTTTATTGTAACTATGACAATGGATGCACAAGAATATGTCGTCATTTGTGTTTGAGTTTTATATGTAAATAGCCATTCTTTTGAAATAAACAAATTGGAACAAGTTTTGATTCATCGGACATGGTTGAAAACATGTTACTAAATTCAGGTTTCTATTTTTTGAGAGAAGAATATGACATCTTGACAAAAATATAAAGAAATTCATGTAGGACAAACAGAAGAATTATTAACTAGTAGCTATAACTCACAAAATTTGAAATATGGCTGATCTTAGGCTAATATTTTAGGGTTTAATATGCTGGAAGTTAGGATTTTTGGTTACTAGAATTTTGTGATGAACACAAAGAATGGAAGGTATGAAATTAAGAATCACTCTTAGAAGAAAGCATCACACTTTTTAATTAAAAACTCAAATTTGTAGAAAATTTCAAATTGCTTGTTTTTTGATGAAGAGCTAAATATATATATATAGAGAGAGAGAGATTCTTAAAACCCTTATTATAGTAGGAAAAGATTCCTAATTCAAATCCTATTATAATAAAAATTCTATAAATCCTAAATAACTAGGATAACATATCTAAAATAGAATAACATATTTAATTTACTATTACTTCCTATCTAATAAGGAATCCTAACACAATATAAATTTCAGTTTTTATTTTTGATGTCAACTCAATTTCTAATCCTCATCATACCAAATTGAGGCTTGTGGTTGACAAATTTTCCTCTTTTATTTCTTCTGCATACTTTAAGCTCTTTTGCATCAATTCTACCCTACTTGTTGGAAGTCATCCTCGATGTAGAGTGTGATATATTAATCATGTAAGTCTAGATTTAACTTTTGAAATTCTAATTCTAGAATTCAAATACTGTCAGAAATTGGTCTTCCTTTCCATTTGACAAGAAATTATCGATATTCCCCATCTCTTGTTGCTACAATTTGTTCATCAATAACATCTTCTATTTACTCTTTTAAGATGAGGGGTGGCTGGAATTCTTATGGATACAGTAAGGGACTGCTCATCTTGCCTATAATAAATAGTTAAGTCCGCAATATTTAAGATAGCAGTTATTCCCTTGTCATCTTATAAGGTACAACATTTCATGAATGAATTTTATTATATTTCCCTTTTTAAAAACGCTCTACAAAAATCCTAACCATCACCATATCCCCTTCATTGAATTCTACGAGAAGATGTTGAGCAGCATGTTCTTTATAAGAAAATTTGTTGATTATTATCTTTCATCATATCTTATCAAAGATGTCCCTCATGTGTTGTGCAAAACCTTCAACTTCAACTAAAACTCATGTTGTTTGCGGTAAAGGAACTAGACCGATAGGCTTCCTTGTTTGACTCATGAAACTATCTCAAAAGGGCTCTTACCAGTAGACCTATATATAGAACTTTTATATGCAAATTCTGCCACCAACCAAACATCTTAATAGGTCCCCCAAGCTTCTATTCACCACCTCTATTTGTCCATCGATTTGGGGATGGAAAGAACTTGAAAATTGAAGCTTAGTGTTCAATTGTTTTCCATAGAGTTCCAACAATAATTCATAAACTTTACATCAAGATCAGAGACAATGGTTAAAGGTAATCCATGGAGATGTACAACCTCATTGAAGAAAATTTTAGCAATATGGATATCATCATAAGACTTGGAAGATGGAATGAAATAACTCATCTTGGGAAACCTATCCACCACCACAAAAATAGAATCATAACCTCTTATAGTTTTAGGAATTCCCAAGACAAAATTCATACTTATGTTCTAGCGTGGTTCGTAAGGCAAGGGTAGTGGTGTGTATAATCCAAAATTCTGTTTCTTTCCTTTAGTTAATTGAAATGTTCGACATTGCCGTATACCTTAGACATGACCTGCTTCAAAAAGGGCCAATAAAAGCAATCTTTAACCATTGTGATGGTTTTATCTCTTTCAAAGTATCCTGTTGAACCTCCTCCATGTATTTCCTAAATCACACACTCTCTTATAGAAGTATTAGGTAGACAAAGTCGATTTCCTTTGATAATATAATGATCGTGGATCACAGAAGGAAAGTGTTGGTCTCTTTGTCCAGCTGCAATTTCTTAATAGATTATTCCCAAATCTTGATCTGAAACATGTTCTCTTTTTATTTTATTGAACCCCACAACTTTTACTGCTAAAGTGTTAAGCAAATAACACTTCCTACTAAATGTATATGCTGCCTTATTCTTAACTCCTATCTAATGCTTAATAACAAAGTTAAATTGCTTTAAAAATTCACTTCATAAGGCAAGCCTTTTGTTTGTTCAAGTCCTTCTAGGACTTGAAGTGTTTAAGAAATTCATGATTCGAATATAAAATAAACTCCTTGTATGAGACATAGCGACACCAATTTAAAGAACACATACTACAACATAAAATTCAGACAAGGTTAAGTATCGTTCTCTCTTCATTTAACTTTTCACTGAAGTAAGCAATCAAGTGTCCCTTTTAGCTGAGTATGCCTGCAATTCCCACATGAGATGCATCACAAGCAACGTCAAATACCTTAGAAAAATATGGATGATGTAAAACAGAAGATCCAGTCATCATTTTTTTTATTTCTTCAAATGCTTTAGTTGCTGCCTTTGACCAAGTAAACTGTACTTTCTTCAAACAATCAATAATGGTGCCATTATGGTGCTGAAATTACAAATAAATCGTCTATAGAATGTTGCTAAGCTGTGAAACCTCCTGCTCATGCACATCCGTTAGAATAGGCCAATCAAGGATGACTTTAACCTTCTCAGGATCCATCTTCACTCCACAGTAGGATATAATAAAACTAAAAAATACAACAATTGATTGCATAAAAGAACACTTCTTTAAGTTGATATAATGTTTCTCTTGCCTCAAAACTCTCAAGACTTGTTATAGATGTAATAGGTCGTCTTCTTTAGTCTTGTTATATATTAATATATCATCACAACGTATCACCAAAAATTAGCCCATAAATGATCGAAACATTTGATTCATCACTCTCATAAAAGCGTCAGGTGCATTAGAGACTCCAAATGGCATCACCGACCATTCATATAGTCCCTCTATATTCTTGAAAGACATTTTCCATTCATCTCTCGGTCTAATTCTAATTTGATGGTACCCACTACGTAAGTCTATCTTGGTAAAGATATTAGCTCCAATCAACATATCTAACACGTCATCAAGGTGAAGTATTGGAAATATATACCTTATTGAGATCTTATTTATTGCCCGATAATCATCCTTTTTAGGAGTCAATAGTGCTAGAACTGCACACGGACCAAGACTTTGTTGAATACTCTACTTGTCTCTTCAGCTCTTCATTCTCAATAGGATAGATTTGGTAGAGCAGATCCAAGTACCAAGTCAATAGCATGCTAAATATCTTGTAAAGGAGGTAATTCACCTGGTAAATCATCCTATGTAAGGTGTGAAAAATCAGCCAACAATTCTCCCACTTCTTTTGGTAAGGTAAAGGGTGTTTTAGGTGTTGATTCTTATACTTCCATCACTACCATTGCAAACAAAGTTTCCTTTTCCTTGCTAACAACTTTAAATTGTATCTCCTGAAAGATATTAAGAGGCTTTTTATTTGCATTTATGGCTGTCTTGTTACTTCCTCTTTGTTTTTCTACCTTGTCTACCTTCACAGGCTTCAAAATTATCTTCTTTCCATGAAATATAAACTAATAGGTATTAGCTTTTCCAAAGTGCTACACATTTTGGTCATAAAGCCATGAATGCCTAAGTACAATGCGAGATACTTTCATAAGAATGACATCACACCAAATAGAGTCTTCATATGTTCCTAATTTGAAAGAAACCAAGCACCATTGAGCAGTTGGTATAGTACTATCATCTACCTAAGCAACTTTGTAGAGATTTGGATGTTTCTCTATGAGTAAATTCAATCGCTTCACCATGTTCTCTGATACCACGTTCATACTACTTCCTCCATCAATGATAAGCTTGCATACTTTATCTCCACATCTAACTTGAGTAAAGAAAATAGCAGTATAAAGCCATTCTTCTTATTCTTCCGCTTTACAGGTTGTAAGTATGCAGCTTCCTAAAGATTTGTAGGACTAGTTAGTTCATCACTAGAGTCTCCTTCCAATTCCTCTCCAACTTCGTATTCACACACATACTTGTCAGATTCTTCCTCTTCTTCTTCTCACATCATACGTAAACCCTTATTAGGACATTCATAGCAAAGTGGACCCTCCTATTACATCAGAAACACTTCTTGTCACTGCTGCCTCCTTTCGTTCCAGTCTCAACTATGGCTTTGCCTTTAAGTTCAGCTCCTTGAGAAGTTTTATAATTATTTTATGGTGCAAATTTTGATGCATTGGGTGCCAGTCTAAATTTTGGCACGGTTGTAGTTCTCTTCATGTCAAAACTCCCCATTTGACTTTGAAACTTTTTAGTTACTACTTGTCCCAAGTTTGTTCCGCTCTTAAAGCCAAGTGATATGCATCTTTAAGGCTGTAAATCCTTTCCATTATTAGCTCCCAGTGAATTTTCCCCCCACGTCATTTTTTTAATAGAATATAAGTTGATATTTCGATTCCATCTCTTCACATTGGATGAAAAGTTCATCAAATATTTCCATGTACTAAGCTTCAGACATAATCCCTTGTCTAAGAGTCGTGAGTTGATCTTGGAGATCATTTGATAATGAAATGGTAAGTATGTTTTCTAAAACTTTAGCTTCATCTCTTCCCAATTAACAATTGGTAGTTGACCTGTTTTTTGAAGTCTATCCTCTACTGATCTCCACCAGATTTTAGCGTGTCCAACTATCCTCTACTGATCTCCACCAGATTTTAGCGTGTCCAACTAGCTTCATCTTTGC
Organism: Erythroxylum orinocense; assembly: GCA_025531955.1. Classification (NCBI taxonomy): domain Eukaryota; kingdom Viridiplantae; phylum Streptophyta; class Magnoliopsida; order Malpighiales; family Erythroxylaceae; genus Erythroxylum; species Erythroxylum orinocense. The sequence continues at coordinate 8,702,481 of JANZLX010000007.1, read as the reverse complement.
GAACCAAACTTTTCAATCTTCTAACATGTACCAATCAAAGAAATCTTCCATTGCTACCATCCAGTCTAAGAACATGTGTGGATCCATCTTTCCTGCAAAATCATAAGCTTCAACACAAACTTTCGTAGTAATGTCATCGAGCTCAATGTGTGTTTCAACTCTATTGTGGCCTCTAAAGGCTCGCATGCGCTCTCCATGTGCTACTGGTTGGTTTCTTTGTCTTGGATATCTCAGTAGGCATTAATTTCCTAACCCTATTAGCTGTTGATTAGTGTTAGCCTCTTCGTCTTGGATTTCACTTTCTCCACTCCTACCATCAATTGTAGTTTGTTGTCTAATATTGTTTTCTAGACTAGTTCTTAGAACACCTTGTGATCGAGGGTCTTTAAGGTCCAATCTTTCTATAACTCCTATAAGTATTTCATCTCGCTCCTGGTTACTTAATATTCCTTTATATGCCCTTCCACTACGTGTTGTCATTGTGAAATAAAGCTTTGATACCAAATTGATGTAGGACACACACAGACACACAAACACACACACACACACACACATATAGTTCTAGAAACCCTTATTATAGTATAGTAGAAAAAAATTCCTAATTTAAATCGTATTATAATAGAAATTCTATAAGCCCTAAACAACTAGGATAACATGTCTCATTACTACTATTTCCTATCTGATAAGGAATCTTAGCACAATCTAAATTTCAGTACTTATCTTAGATGTCAACTCAATTTGCAATCCTCATCCTACTAAATTAAGGCTTGTGGTTGACTAATGTTTCTCTTTTATTTCTTCTATATACTTTAAGCTTTTTTGCATCAGAAGTTGTGATTTCTGAACATGCAGCTATTTATCTCTTTCCCCAATTGTATTATTCTTTTATTATTTGGAATAAAATATTATGCACTTACATTGGCCTGATCAGCAGCACATACACAAGCAGAAACCAATGGAACTCCACCCAGTTTCAATGCGCTTGGATGAATCTGCAAAAAAAGCAAGTAAAATCAAGCCATAATTGGATACTTGCACCAATGAGCATCTACCAAAACTACTAATTTTGCACTTTTTAAGGGTAGACACCGCACTCTAACCTGTAAAATAGCAGGGCTATTTTCTTCTTCTGCTGCTGCAACAACAGCCTCAGCTCCTTCTATATTATAAATGTTAAATGCTCCAACCGCATAGCCACCACTCTCAGCATTCTTCAATAAAAAAAAGGTAGTCAATAAACTCGAAATATTAGATACAGAGAGAATAATTTTCATGATCCTTACAAGAAGAAGCTCTTTTGTCGATGAAACTCTGGAAGGAAGAGCCCATGATTTCACTACTTCTGCCAGCGCTTTAGTGTCACCAACATTACCTGAAAAATCCAAATTCGACATTAGTTACTCAGCTTGAAAAATAAACATCAGATGAGACAAAAAAAACTAGCTAAAACTTACCAGGGAAAACAATGTATGGAACTCCTGGATGCCTACTTTCAGGACCTAGTTGCCACAGGGGAACACCAGCCAGGGCCTGTCCAACAATTGTGGCACATTTTGCTTCTAGAGCTTTAGTAGCAATATCTGATGACGTGATTCCACCCTAAAGAAAGAAAGCGTATCATTAAGTGGATATAAATTTATTATTCGTGTAATAAAAATCCTTGGATGGAATCAAATTCCGAATGTAATCCAAAACACAAGAATCTAGGACCGTAAAAACCAGGAAGATAACAAAGTGTTTTGGAAAAGATATTATAAGTAGCCTAATGCTACTCTATGAAGGCTAGACATTCCACATAGCATTTCTATTCCTCTTAATTATGACAATGAAAGAGCAAGCCAAAGAATTCCAAACTTTTTGTCTTTTGGATCCAACCACATGAGAAAAACAAATCTAAAACTGAAAGGGGACAAAGAGATGGCCCTTGGCACCATTGACTTTGAAATTATTAAAAATTGAAGTTACTTAAAAATTTAATTATGGCACCCTCTATTACTTAAATTCTTTCTACGTTTTTTGCTCCCAAATAAAATTTATTGCTTCAGCTTAGATAGCATGAATGATTCCCAGCAAGGGTATGTCAACAATCATAGTTAGGGACTAAGAAGCACGGATATGGCAAAAATGGAGCTCTGTCCGCGTGTCGGACACGTGTCTGACACGGACACCCACGAAAAGTGCATATATATGCTCCATGTTTTTTGAGAGGGGCTTATAAAGTACAAAATATGTATAAACTATCAAGATATTGGAAGTCTTAAAACACATCAATCAATATATATCATATTATGAATTATGAATTTTTTTCTTAATTCTAAATTTTATAATATACATATATATATGTCGCGTCCGTGTCCATTAAATTTTAGAAGTTGGTGTGTCCCAGTGTCCGTGTCCGTGCCGTGTCGCGTGTCCGTGTTTGTTTCCATGCTTCTTAGGTTAGGGACCTAAAATCCCACCAAATCGAACCAAGAAAGCTCAACCATTTTACTCCAAGAATCACATCAAACCTTTCAAAGGGAATACAATAAAGGCCAATCTTCATCGACAACTTAAAATGGAACTGATTTATAGATACCCATACTGGATAAACGTTCCCCATTTTCCACAAAAACTTGCAGCCCTGCTTTCTCCCACACTAACAATCCTAAACTTCATACTAATCCTTCACGCAAAATATTATGTTTGTTGTTTGAATCCACTATCACTGAAACAGAAACTCCTAAAATTTCTACTAACAATTGCAAAATACAAAGAACCTCATCCAAAATAATCTTTTACATTTATGCTCTGCAAAATAAGATTCATCTCAGTTATAACATAGTCCTTTGGCCCATTTTTTGCTATTTCAGTCTCAACAAAATTACACCCTAAATCTACTAAAACAGTCATGCTAGATTACAAATCGACTCTTACTCCTATGGACCCCAAGGTGAAGCACCTGAAGGAAGAAGAAGCAAGCATCATAGATAAAGGGAGATACCAAAGAATAGTGGACCTTTCACATATTAGGTCAAATATGAGTTTTGTCGTAGTAATGATGAGCAAATACATGAATCATTCAATAGAGAAACACTTAAAGATTGCTTTTCACATTCTAAGATACCTAAAACAAAGTCCAAGAAAAGGCCTTTTCTTTCGAAAATGTACAAAGTGAGTAAATATTTTCATCGATGTAGATTGGGCAAGTTCGTTAACAAACCGTAAATTTACAATGGGGTACTACACATATGTCTGGGTCAATATGGTTATATAGGGAAGTGAAAAACAAGTTGTAGTTGCAAGGAGCAGTGGTAAGGCAACCTAATTCTAATAATGGTGCATCGTGACAACAAAGCTGCCATTGAGATGGTAAGGAATCCAATTCATTATGATAGAACCACTCATGTCAAGATTGACTAACACTTTTTTTTTTTTTTGAAAAAAGAAATTGAATTAGTAAATAGAAAATAGAGGTTCGATAAAAGAGATAGACATCATAGGGGGTTACCCATTACATCTTTTCAAGACAAGGTAAAAAAGAAGAGCCAAGCTAGAGTTGAGATTATGATAGTATTGTCGCTAGGGTTGCAGTGATGCTAGAACATTCAGACTACCGTGATGGTGCAGATTTTGCAGTAGGATGTGCTCCCTAACTTCCACATGGATTTCAAGGTTTCTTTAGAGGAACTTTTGTTTGTGAAACGTCTTAGATTTCTCTCCCACCATAATCGGTAAACACAAAGACCCAAAGCAACGTGGTGAATCATCCAATCAACCTTCATATACGCATTCGAATTGGATAGAAGTTAGAATATGTCTGGATATGACTCCCCTAAGTTGAGCCATTGACATTGCACGATGATATATTTCCAAATATCTTTGTTGAAAGAGCATTCGAAAGAGAGATGATTTCGTGTTTCCTTGTGTAACAGGCGCATAGGACAAGATGTATCAACTTGCATGAATGGCATGCAATCTGTGGTGCTTAGTTTGTTTTTAATAGCTAACCAGAGTTTAAAGGAGAGTCGTGGTGTAAGGGACTTACTCCGAACTTTTTTAACCAATCGACTCTAGAGCTTCAATACCTTAACAGCTGTTGGATCTCCTTGGTTATGATATTGTGAACAAATTTGTCCTTCCAAAAGAATGTATCATGCTCATTCAAGTTAGGAGGTTGGTCAAGTTGAAGATGTCTTAATCAACCGCTTAAACCAGGCTCTCGAGGGTTGTTTTCATCTATATAAAGAATTCCTCAACTTACGAAGTTCATTATAACCAAACCTTTTATAAAAACCTTGAGGTAGACTCATATACAACACTTCTTCTAAATCTTCATTTAGGAAGGTGTTTTTAATATCTAACTAGTGTAAAGGCTAGTTGTAGTTCACAACTCAGGACAATAAGCCTTGAATTGGACTGAGTTTGGCCACAGAAGTAAAGGTTTCATTATAATCGATGCCAAGGGTTTCAGTGAACCTTTTAGTAACAAATCTCGCCTTATACCTAATGTTTGCATCAACATTACATTTCATAGTAAATACCCATTTGCATCCCATAGGCTTTTTATCTTTTGTCAAATTTACTACTTCCTAAGTGTCGTTCTTCCTTAAAGCATTCACCTACCCATAACTGCTAACTTCCAATTTGGATCATCTATACCTTCCTAAATAGTTCTTGGAACAAACACGTTAGACAATTTACAAATAAATGCTTTATGATGAATGGAAAGCCTATGGTAAGATAAGTATTTAGCCATAAGATGTCGGGTACATGTTCAAGTTCCTTTTCTAATGGCTGTAGATCTGATTGTTTGTTGCCAGAAGGTGATGCACAAGAATTATAAACAAGTAAAAGGTAGAGATATCATATTAGGATTAAGGTTAATTGAATTAGGTGCAGAACTTTCTCCCAAGGATTTTGAATTGTCTTGCGATAGAATGATTGGCAACTCAATACCCTTTTTTTGAGTCTTTCTATGAATAAAATACAAACCCAAGTTCAAGACTAATTTTTTCCTTTTGTAGTATTTCTCCCCCTATTGGTGACTCATAAGATGTATTAGTTTTCATTACACTCAATATCTTGAGTAACTTGTTCCTAAGATGGAGACAAATAAAAAATTATAGGATTTGGCAAGGGGCCAGAAGTTTCCCACAAAATTTTTCCCTCTCTCTTTTTGCTCCCCCTAAAATATTTGTTTGGAAAAATAAGGCTGGTTTTCAAAAAATTGGCATTTACACTTACAAAGGTTTTTTGGTATTTGGATTATAGCACTTGGAACATATCCTATGAAACACAATTTTCCACTCTTGAAACAAGTTTAGAACGAAAATTGTTGGATATGTGAACAAAAACAGTGCACCTAAAAATTTTTAAGTGGCAGATCTAAATAAATTCTACAATCGAGAAAGGCCTTTTTAAAATAATTAACAGGTTACACTTTAAAACACTAGTAGACAGTCTATTAATTAAATATGATGCAATCAAGATAGCTGCTCCCCATAGATATTTCGAAACTTGCATAGAAAACATCATGGCGCAAGCCAATTTAAGTGTTTATTTTTCTTGTTTGCAATTCCGTTGCCTTAAGTATCACGACAAGTAGATTGATTTTAGAAACATTCCCAAATGTTAATTGAAATGCTTAGTTCCATTATCGGAATGAAGGATACTAATTATAGATTGAAATTGGATTTCAACCAACTTATAAAAATCCTGATCCAATAGACCTAACACAGTCGAATGTGATCATCTATAAAAGTCACAAACCATTTTTTCCAAACATACGGCTAACCTTGGAGATCTCCACACATCACTGTGAAATTAAATAAAATGGTCTCGATACAAAATATGGTTTTGTAAGATAAGTTGCATGATGACTTTTTGATAAAACACAACTTTCACATTGAAACAAAGAGCAATTCAAATTTTTGAACAAATTTGAAAACAAGTATTTAAGATAAGAAAAACTAGGATGTCCTAATCTATGATTCCAAAGCAAAATTTGTTCACAAACAGAATTTGAACTAATACTACTCAAGCCTGCAACTATTTTATTAATGAAAAAATTCTTATCATAATAATAAACGCTGTCGATCATCCTAGCATTGCCAATAATCCTCTCTGAGTTTTGATCCTAAACCTCATGATGAGAATCGAAGAAAACAACACAAAATAAGAATTCTTAGTGAGTTTGCTAATTGACAATAAATTGTAGGCAAATTTGGGAACATGTAGAATAGAGTCAAGATCTGTATTCTTTTAGTTTGTTATTTTAATCTTTCCTGCAATAGGTGAAAAATTATCATCTACAATCCTAACTTTTTCACTCCAAGAACAAGGTAAATAAGTATTAAACAAATGTAACAAGGAGGTCATGAGATCAAAAGCCCCTAAATCAAAAAAAAATCACCACAAGATAGAGCATTAGAGTTGCTACATGTTTGAGCAAGAGAGCCACTAGGCATACTAGATAAGGAATTGGACTTCAGCAGTTTTAGAAGATGATCGATTTCCTCTTTACTAAAAGGACTTGTCTCACCATATTTGTAGAGGAAAATGCATTAATGGGTATATCACTTGATCTTTTACTTTTCCAATTTGCCGACTTCCATAGATTTTCCAACAGGTTTCTCAAGTATGGTGTGGTTTTTTGCAATAATCACCACACTTGAGTTTTCTTTCACCATTTTCCCTGATGGGCTTCATTTGCAGCAGATGTTATTAGGGATGAATTTTCGCCACATAAAGTAGTCCCCTTTTTCCCAAGCATTACATTCCTACGACTTTCTTCACTTCTAACTTCAGCAAATACCTCACTGATAAGGGGGTAGAGGCTTTCTGCCTATAATTCTCCCCCTCACTTCATCAAACTCAACATTTAATCCAACAAATTTTTTCAAAAAGAAAACATTTAATCCAACAAGAAATTTGTAAATGTGATGGTCTTCTATTATCTTTTTAAAGTGTTGGGAGTCTTGGGAAGACTTCCATTCATAATCTCAAACAAATCCAAATTTTTCCCTAGCGTGACATTGTCCTCTCAGACAAATTTCCCCAAGTTTTATTCAATTCATATATCTGGGATCAATTTTCCAAATCAGAATACATTCGGTTCATGTTATCTCAAATTTCTTTGGTTGTAGAATAACGCATGTAGTTGGAACTGATGTCTTCCTCCATGAAATTTACAAGCCATGTCATAACCATGTTTTTAGTGTTGCAAACTGCAAATGAGGGTTTCTCCTTTTTTGGTGCCTCCTTATCTCTTGTCAAGTATCCAATCTTTTCTCGTCCCCAAATGTACATTCTGATAGATTGGGACCAACGCAAGAAGTTATCACCATTCAATTTGATATTGACGACTTGTAGAGAGTGTGATTTAGAGTTGGAAACATTTCCAAGGGATTTTGGATAGGTAGTAGAGGAAGTGGAGTCTAACAAAAATTCTGACATTGTTAAGGGTGACAGTATTCTTTAGGATGTTTATAGAAGCTAGAGAATGATTCCCTGCTCTGATGCCATATAGATAGGAGAGATACTGAAAGGAGAAAAAATAATATTTCTTCTCTTCAATTTAAACCAGAATACAACACCTATATATGGGTGATACAACTTACAGATTTAGGAGTAAATTATTTCCTAATCTATATAACTTGACTAATACCATATTTTCAACAGATTTATAACTGGCATAACTCTAATATAAAGCTAATTTCCTTTCCAACAAAAAGCGTTGCACAATTTCAGTTTTATGGTGTATAGCGGATAAAATTTAAGCAGTGAATCAATAATATGAAGAAAAAGGACGTCAGAAACACAATCTTGTGCTACTAAAAGTTCACTCTACGAAAAAGGGCAAATAATAGTAGAATACTATAACCAAGTAGCTCATTGGTATTTAAAAATTGCTATTTTAAGCAAAATACCTACCTTTGCTAGAATATATCGAGGTCTTGTAGATATCCGCCTTATGATTTCAACCAATGCAGAACTCACCTTGGAATTAATCTGCAAACTCTCAGAAGGAGCTGTAAAACAAATAAAATAATCAATTTATTTGGTTAATAAAGACAAATTTTTTTCCTAGCTACAAAAGTTGTTTATACATGTTCTACAAAAAAATAATTAGAATTGATACTTGAAACAAGAGGGTATAAAAAATATCAGAAGAAAAAGACCACTTTATTTCTTTGATTATATGTAATTTATACACGAGTACAACCTATTCTAATACTACTAAACTACTAGATTTTTCGTATATACTAACTTATCCAATCTATAGTATATCTTATCTTACCTACAAGAAGATAAACTTATCTCCTAGAAGACAATCTCCTAAGCTAACTAAACTTATCTAAAATAATTATCTAACACTCCCCCTCAAGTTGAGGAATAGATATTTGTCATTCCCAACTTGCTTAGAATTGTCTCGAATCTAGGCGTAGGCGTGATCTTTGTGAAGTTATCGACTTCCTGTGCTTCAATAGGGACATAGCATAGATCAATGCCCCCTTCTTCTGTTTCACATTTGATAAAGCTCCTGCCAATTCTAACATGTTTTGTTCGATCATGTTGAACTAGATTCTTCACTATACTGATGGCTGATTTACTATCACTAGAGACTTTAGTGGGAGAGGAAGTGGTAATCTGAGGTCCTGCATCAACCTCTCTAACCAAATAACTTCACAATTTCCCTAACTCTGCTTCTACACTACTTCTTACTAGTACAGACTGCTTCTTGCTTCTCCACGTGACAAGATTCCCCCATAGTTTAGTACAATAACCAGATGTTGACCTACAGTCTTCAATACAACCAGCCCAATCTGCATCCGTGAAACCTTCTATGCTTCTTTTCTCATTTTTCCGAAACATTAATCCTCTACCTGGACTGCCTTTAAGATATCTCAGAATATGGTTGACTGCCTCTAAATGTCTTTAAGTTGGAGAGTGCATAAATTGGCTAACTAACAATACTCACAGAATAAGGAAAGAGTGTGAGTATCCAAACCTACAAAGAGTGTCACTAAACCTCTTTGTATCCAAACCTACAAAGAGTGTCACTGAACCTCTTAAACCATGCTAGTGGAAACTGTTTGAGGCTGTTTAAAGATTTTTTTTAATTTGCAAACTCTTCCCCTTTCTTGTTCGGTTTCCAAACCTAATGGTATCGTCATATATATTTCCTCATTTAATGTACCATTTAGGAAGGCATTTTTAGTCTCAAGCTGATAGAGTTCCTAATCTAAATTTGCAGCCAATGATAGAAGGACTCTAATTGTGTTCAACTTTGCAACTGGAGCAAATGTCTCCTCATAATCTATTCCATAGGTTTGTGTAAAGCCTTGAGCCACTAATCTAGCTTTATACCTTTCAATCTCTCCATCTGCCCCATACTTCACAGTGAACACCCACTTACTACCAACCACCTTTTTTCCTTCGGGTAGATCCACAATCACTCATGTTTCATTATCAAGTAAAGCTTTCATTTCTTGAAGTACAGCTTCCCTTCCACTAAGGTTCTTGGAATGCATCATGGACATTTCTTGGAATTCTTACACTTTCAAGCTTAGTAGTGAAAGCTTTAAACTTTGAAGATAACTTTAAGTAAGTCAAATAATCTGAAATAGGATATTTAGTACATGATCTTACCCCCTTTCATAGTGCAATTGGCACATCTAAGTCACTTACCATAGTCTCTCTAGTAGTCGGTTCCTAGTCCAATGATTGTCCTTATTGAGGCGCTTTAGGCCTTCGAGAATACACTAAGGTTGGTTTTTCGAGAATTGGTTCTCCCACTTAATTGGACTGAACAGTTTCAAGTTCAATGGTAGGAGTTTGCGGGTTTTGTGGGAAGGTTTGTGAGATAGGAAGTGATATGCGTGGATCCCAATAAATCTCTTCATGGGATATCTCCCTGTGAAGAGAGGTATTGGTGAAGTATGGTTCTTTTTCGAAAAAAAAGACATCATATGAAACAAAGAATTTGTTTGTTGAAGTTGAGAAACACTTATAACCCTTTTGAGTGGGAGAATACCCAACAAACACACATTTAATAGCTCATGGGTCAAGTTTGCTTCTATTGGGATGATTGTTGTGTACGAAAACAGCATACCCAAAGACTTTAGGAGGAAGAGAATTAAGGGGCTTAATGTGAGAAAAATGTTCTAGAAGAACACCTAATGGGGATCGAAATTGAAGAGTTTTTGAAGGAAGACGATTTATCAAGTATGAGGCAATTAGAATGGCTTCTCCCCGATAGGAATTTGGAACAAAGTTGGTAAACATCATAGATCGGGCTACCACTAAAAGATGACAATTCTCTCTCCGCTATCCCATTTTGTTGTGGGGTATAAGCATAAGAGCTCTGGTGAATAATCTCATTTTCACTGAGATATTGAATAAAATCAGTTGAAAAATATTATCCCATTGTCTATATATACTACTTGAATAGAAGTTTGGAATACACTTTGGATGAGTTTGTGGAACTGTTTAAAGATAAGATAGGCTTCAGATTTGTCTTTCATTAGATATACTCAGCATACTCTTTTATGATCATCAATGAAATTGATAAACCAACGAGTATCGGTTAGACTTGTAACTCTAGCGGGACCCCCGATATCACTATGAATTAATTGGAAAGGTTTTGAGGGTATGTATGAGTGTATGAGATAAGTATTTTTGCTTTGTTTTGCAAGGACACATTGCTCACAATATCAAGAATAAGATCTTTATTGATGAAAAGGTTTGCATATAAGATTTTCAAATATGGGAAATTGGGATGACCAAGGCGATGCCATAACATAACATCAGAATTTGACATATCTGAAAGGGAAATCCTATGTGATGATTTGGATTCAGTAGGAGTGCTCTTTCCTAAGTAGTAGTAAAGTCCATCTTTCTCCTCAATACTGTCAATCATCTTCCCCGAACACCAGTCCTAAAATTCACAATGAGATGGAAAGAACATCACAATATAGTCCATGTCCTTGATTAATTGACTGACAAATAGTAGATTATAAGTTAACTTAGGCACATAGAGAACAATATTTAATGTCAATTTTGGCAAACAAACTCTCCCTTGACCAATAGTTGATGGCCCTTTTCCATCCGCGACGCAAACATTAACTTTCTGGTTACATGGCTCATATTTTTCAAAGACATTCAAAGACCCAATCATGTGGTCTGATGCACTTGTGTCCACAATCCAGAGATCGTGACTTAGGGACTTTGATAATAATGATTGACACAGTTTACCTTTATGCACTAGTGTTGCAGTAGAGATTTGTTGGTCATGTGAGTCTTTCTTAATTGTGATTTTTATCTGATTCAAGAGTTGCTGAAGTAGTTCAATCTGCTGGGGGAACAGGTTTAGCCCTGTGGATTTGCTAATATCAGATTCTACTACATGTGCTGCTCCACATTTTTGCTGAACTCTTTGGCTTTTAGGTTTCCAATCTGGTGGTTTCCCATGTAATTTCCAGCAGGTCTCACGGGAGTAGTAGGGCTTATCACAGTGGTCACACCACCGCTTGTTCTTGGTTTCTTACTCTCGTGTTTGGTTAGTAGAATCCTTTCAAGAGTTTGCCATTAAAGCTGAGCCTTGAGAGGTTTGTTCAGAAGTGTGTGAGGTAAGCATGACCTTTTTCCTACTCTCTTCCTTACGAACCTTAGCAAACATTTCTCAGATTGATGGCAATGGTTTTAAACCGAGTAACCTTCCTCGCACTTCATCAAGTCCAACATTAAGTCCCTGCAAGAAATCAAAAACTCTCTCCTTCTCCGATAATTTTTCATACTTCTCGACGTCAATACAACACTCCCAACTTACTGCATAAAATAGATCCATCTCCTGCCATAATTCAGTGAGTAAGCTATAATATTCGGTAACAGACATATTACCTTGGTAAGTATTTTTTATTTTTTATCTGATTTCAAAGCATTGAGAAGTGTTTTCCAAATCAGAATATATTTCTTGCACAGCCTCCCAGATTTCTCTTGCAGTTTTGCAGAATAGGTAGGTTCTTCCTATTTTTGGGTCCATTGAATTTATAAGTCAAGCTATGACAATAGAATTCTCAGCTTCCAAAGCACCATAACTGACTGTTGTTTCGTGTGGTTAAGGAATTGCTCGTATTAGATATCCAGCCTTGCCTCTTCCTTTGATTACGAGCATGACTAATTAGGACCATTCTCGGAAATTCGTTCCATCTAATCTATGTTGCGTGATTTGCAACGAAGGATTATCAATAGGAGGAGATGGAGTTTGGGCTGAAGGCATTACGTAACTAGGTGTTTGGGATGAGGTTTGGAACTCATCAAAGGAACCAAAGGTTGGTTGAACTCCAACCATGGCTGGAAAAAAAAAATTAGGCTATCAGAATCTGTTACTCTGATACCATGAAACAAGAGGGTATAGAAAATATCAGAAGAAAAAAACCACTTTATTTCTCTGATTTTATGTAATTTATACACGAGTATAACTTATTCTAATACTACTAAACTACTAGATTTTTCGTATATACTAACTTATCCAATCTATAGTTTATCTCATCATATCTACTACAAGATAAACTTATCTCCTAGAAGATAATCTCCTAAGCTAACTAAACTTATCTAAAATAATTATCCAACAATACTAAACAAGGCTCCGGTAATATGCAAAAATTAAGAAATAAACAATAATAGAAAGAAAAGATGACTGACATTTTCCAGTGATGAGCATGCGGCTGGTCATTATCAAAGTGTCTTTACAAGAAGAGAGGTAAAAGTCTGCCATTTCAGTCGCTCTATTAATTTCTTCATTTCTCTCTTCTAAGGACTTCATGGCCAACTTTTCAACAGAAACCTATTCATAAAATGAAGGACAATTTTGATATCTTAAGCAGGTAACATGTGTTTAATTGTAGCTTTACTGGTCATGTGTGCAAAGGACAAATTATATATCTAGGGCAGCTCATTATATAAAGAAAGCAAAAGAAACTTCGATCTCAATCACCTCAATGCTGCGTAACAGTTTGCCATAATCCAATTTGAGTTCTTCAACCTGAGAGTTATCACAAATAACCAATTGGAACCATAATGAGAACATAAACAAACAGCAGCCTAAGATCGAGAAAAGAAACTAAAATCCAGCATTGCAACCTGCTTTGTTGTCTTTGGAACATATGATCCCACAACAATGAGCCCACCCTTTCTCTCGTTATTTATTCCTAAATCCATTGGCAGTATTGGAGCTTTTGGGATAATTCCAATTCGAGCAGAAACAAAACTGGCAGCAGTACGACACAAGAAAGATTTACCCCTTAATTCAGCCTATATGAAAAGGAAAATCAGTCCAAAAATCCTTCATAAACTCATAAGTACACAAGATTAACAGAAAAAAAAGTGTTCAAGAGTAGCAAGACACATTGCCTGTATCATTCCAACTGAAAATACAGCCATGTCTCTTTCACTTGCTGCATTAACTATACATGTTGAGGCCTGTTTCAGCAAAAGAAAATGAGAGCATCATCAACAAAATAAATTTCTACACATTCAAGTCCTGGTGACCTAAAGAATTGACCATCGGTGGACTGAAACCTAATTTGGTTCAGGTTAGTAAGCATACAAGTGTCCATAAAGAATTGATCATCAAAGAACAATGAAATAATGAGTATTCAACGAAACTACTGAATGATTGTACCTTCGGTAAGCTACAGAGAAGCTCACAAACAGCAGCTGGTCCCCCTTTCCTCAAAAGTTCAATAGAGACAGACGAAACACTTGTTGCTGGAATCCTACCACTTGTTTTCTCCTCTACCCACTGAATAAACACAGCAATGTGATATCGTAATCAAACCCAACTTACTTTGCACCATTAATGACAATAAGAAAGAGATAAACCTCACGAAGGTTTGATGATTTATAACCGAAAGCAGCATCCTTAGCAAATTCTGTTTCACCTGCAGGGACCAATCTGAAAACAACATGTGTTTAGTGTTAGGTGATGATCACATTCTATTAAATTTCAGGATATGGTCATGAAGAAAAACTTACATATCAGAATCTGCAACATAATGTATATCTCCAATGGTGTAACGACCTCCTTGAAGGAAAAAGGGGCATATGATCCATGCATCCATCTCTCCAAGTACCGAGGTTGCTGCATCTGCTTCCTATTAAAGCATGCTTCAATTATAATGTAACTAAAAAGTTGCCCCAACTACCTTTTTTCAAATTATAACAATGATTGGTGATCAGGGAAATCATCATTATTACCCTCCTTACCAGATTTTTCGATATCAGTGCTTTCTAATATTTCATATTGTTCCTCACACAATTTGAGACACAGAAAAAGACTCTCTCCGTTATTTTCTATTGAATGTTTCACTAATATTTCTCAGTGATCTATATGGTTAACATATTTTTAAGAGGACTTTAACAAGAAAATCATCAAGTGAAAGAACTGAAGTAAATCAATTTTCATGGAATCCCAAGAAGAGTTGATGGAAGGAGTTGATCAATAACTTTTCATATACATTAGGAAGAATATAGGAAAAACTTGAAGTAGAAGGAATGACTTGAGAAAATGCAAAAAGTAGGGGACCAAAACTTAGATATCCAAAGATGGAATAAAATGTTTCGCTGAGAACTAAATCTTCCATTTGATTCTAGACTTTTAGTCAAGAACTAAAAACTTGTTATTTTACGCGTAAAAAACTATGAAAACAATAGGACATTATTGAATGCTAATATATTAACAATAGGACACTGAATTGTTAAGTTCAACTCGGTTTGGTTTCACTTGGTAGCAGTTTCTACGGTATATTTAAATACCCCGAGTTCTTGCTATTATGATGCCATTTGAGGGTCACAGTCTTTACCTCAGGAAAATGACCACGTAAGGTTGAATCCCCTCTTAAAACAACCGTGTATTTAGTGTTCTTTAATGTTTTCGCAGCAGCAGCCAGGTTACTGCAGATATCTTGTATCAATGCACCGGCCTATGAGAAATGGCTAATTATAAGTTTGAAAAAATAGATTGTAGACAGCAAACAACGTGAATATCTGATGAGATTTTTCCTCTCCATCTTGATATAAAGATCCTCAAGAATTGATGAATTATAAACGTGAAGAAAGCTCTATACCTTCCCAGAACTTAATGACCTGGAGTTTGTCAAAATGAAAAAGCACATAGGCTTTTTCTTAAATTGCTCAACAAGAGACTCAATGCTCCTGCAAAGTAAAAGAAACAAAGGTTCAAGCTTCAAAATTAACTTTGAAGAGTCTCTATTCGTGTAGAGATATGAATCAAGGCTCCCCATCAAATAGATGGGGTTTACATAGAAATTAAAGATATTTCTTTCCAACCAGGAATGCAAAGATAAAAATTCTTGCTTTCGGAATGGTTTTAATGTAATCAAACTAAAACAGTAAATACCAGGTGCAGAATACAATTTTTGAAGAAAGAAAAGAGATCACCATTCAGTTAGCACTTCAATATCATGAACAGTTTGTGTTCCAGTTGGATCATCGTCCAAAACAATCAAGGTCTTTGAATTGCTCTTATTCAAACTGTGTATATCCTTTACAGGATCCAGTGGCCACTCAGGTGGAAGAGATTGCAAGGCAGCATCCTTCTTAAGAACAGTGAGCTTCCCTTCAACTTTAACTCCTGTAAGTGTTTCATATACCTGTAGAAGTATGAGAAATTTTACTTGCACCTGTAACTTTTTTCATCGATCATACCTTCCTACTCCTTCATTGAGCTATTAATGCATGATTAATATACCTTGACCACGCCAGCATCATCTTGTCGACCCCAGCCAGCAGCAGACCCTGATATAGATGAAATTGATGTATTTTAGCACCAGCTCCGCAGGCTAATAATAGAAGGGCATACATACAAAGCCCACACTGATACATTGTCCGTAAATGGAACCACAATATCCCTTTTCAATATTAAAAAACCATTTATCATGCACCATTTTTCAGAAAAATAAACACTCAAAAATATTCAAAGTTAAATCCATATTATTTAAAGATTATTCCTATAAAAAATCAAACTCTAGAGGCCTTATTTAATGCTATCCTTATATAGGGAGGGTAAAAATCAATCACATTGTGATAGAGGGCTGGAAGTAAAACGTCAATAATAGGGAAAATCTAATAATTTTCTAAGAGCAAGGATCTCACTCGAAGAAGAATTAATAGCCAAGGGAGAATCTCCAAGAATGAAATACTTGAATTGATTTTCGATAAGTACTACATACTGCCCATAGCTATTTATAGGATAGGATTAACCCATGACACCCTAAAAACTAGTTAACAGACTCTGAGATCTAGGAGTAACAGATCTGGATTTATTAAAAATAATCAGTAACAAATCAATACTCACTAAGCCCCTACTTAATAGGAACACATGAAACAAATGACATAATAAATTGAAAACAAATTCTGCAAATAAGAAGATAAAATCAGGTGCTGGTAGATAAGATAAAATCAGATGCTTGACACACATGACATCTTCTTCCTCTGATATGTAATTATCGGCTTATCATTTCTCCCTTCTAGAGACACCTTGCCCTCAAGGTGAAAATGAGGAAATTGTTCAGCAATAAGATCATAATCTTCACAAGTTGACTCTTCAAGTGGACGTCCTTTCCAAACAACAAGTAATTCCAAAATCTGTCCAGCAGTCCAGCGGTGTTCTAGTACACGATCAGGCTGGGCTAAGAGTTCTCAGTCGTCTGAAATTGGGAGAGGAGCTGAGGAAGTTGGAGGCGAAATCCCATGTGCAGGTCGCAACAATGAAACATGGAAGATGGCATGGATTTTTGCATCTGGTGGTAGCTCCAACTCATAGGCTATAGTACCAATCTTCTTTAGGACCTTGTACGGCCCAAAGTACCTAGGAGAAAGCTTGTCAAAATGTCGCTTGGAGAGTGATTTCTGTCTGAAAGGTTGGATTCGCAGCCATACATAATCTCCATTTTAAAAGGAAAGCTCTCGTCGGTGCTTGTCTTGTTGATCCTTCATGTGAGACTGCACTTTAGTGAGATTTTCTTTCAAAAGTTTCAGCATAGCATCTTGAAGCAACAGCTGCTCTTCTAGATCAGCATTTGATATTTCACCCTTCACAAAAGGATACAGAGGTGGAGGATCCCTACCACAGACAATCTTGAAAGATGTTGTACTACTGGAAACATGAAAACCAGTGTTGTATGAATATTCTGCCTAGCATAAAAAAGAATTCCATTTCTTTGATTGTTTATGTGCAAAGCATCGTAGGTAAGCTTCCAAACACCTATTAACCACCTTCATTTGACCATCCGTTTGAGGATGATAAGAAGTGCTCATTCTCAACATGGTTTGGTTGAGGTGAAATAATTCCTGCCAAAAATAGCTTAAGAAAATGAGATCCCTATCTGAAATTATCAAATGAGGCAGGTCATGCAAGCGTACAACTTCTTTACAAAAGACTCTAGCCACTGTTTGCTGTGAATGGACCAGAGAGAGGTAAAAAAATGGCCATACTTACTCAACTGGTCAACCACTACTAGAATAGTCTCAACCCCATTAGACTTGGGCAAGCCAAGTACGAAATCCATTGAGATATCTTCACAAACCCTCTCTGGAATAGGCAGAGGCTGCAACAAAACTATGGGTGCGAGGGCTTCATACTTGTCCCGTAGGTAAATCAAACATTGTTGAACATGAAGTTTGACATCCCTCTTCATGTAAGGCCAATAGAACTGATCCAAGTGCCTCTTTAATGTCTTCAAATAACCTCCATGACCACTAGTAGGAGTCTCATGTGCCTTGGCTAACAAAGAGCCCTTAAGTGAGAAATAGAAGGAATAACCAACTTGCCTTTATAAAAGAGTTTATTGGCTGACCACTGAAAATTAAAGTGTGAAGATGAATCTTTTTGCAGGTCAGTTATGAGACTCTTAGTGTAATCATCCAGCAGATAAGCTTCCTGCAAATCTAAATAATCTAGAGGCATAGGCATAATTAAATTGAAAAAATCAACTTCTTATGGTTTCCGGGAGAGTGCATCAGGTGCAACATTGTCCCTCCCAGCCTTGTATAATATAGTGAAATAAAAAGGTAGCAACTTTAGAGTAAGCCGATGCTGAGAGTTTGTAGAAATTCGTTGCTCAAGCAAGTGTTTAAGACTGTTGTGATCAGTTGTAACATAAAAATGCCTGCCAAGTAAGTAATGTTTCCACTTTTGGATAGTAAGAATCAAAGCCAACAATTCTCGTTCATAGGCTGACTTGTATCGGTTGCAATTGGAGAATCCTTTGCTGAAATAAGCTATACGAAGATTCTGTTGCATCAATATAGCACCAACTCCTTCCATAGAGGAATCACATTCAATAGTAAAGGATAAAGAAAAATTAGGTAACTTTAGAACTGGTACCGTCGTTAGTGCTTCCTTAAGCTTCTGAAAGGCAGCTTTAGCACGATCATTCCAACAAAAGGCATCTTTCTTAGTAAGATCGGTGAGTGGCTTGGCAATAACACCATAATTCTACACAAATCTCCTATAGTACCCTGTGAGACCAAGAAATCCTCGAAGCTCCTTAATAGTTGTGGGAGAGGGCCATTGTTTCATAGCATCAATTTTCTCATTCACTCCTTCATTAGATACTATATGTCCCAAAAATTTCCCTTGTTGGAGAGCAAATAAACATTTTCCGCTACTCTATTCCTTTCATCCCATTACAATTTATAGAAGTCCAAATAACTACCTTCGAATCACTTCTACAAAATAATAGGAATCGATCTACCTACAAAATGTGGAAATATGAAATCCCTAGAATAACTAAGAGAGAAAACAAAATCTGCAGATAGATAACTTTTTGACTTTGTCAACCTTGTGAAGTCATGCCACGTCTTCTTTGGTAAACCAGCCCTATGAAAACTTATCCACTATTTTTTTCATAACAGGTACCTATAAAGTCGAATGTTGGGAGACTGTGCATTGGGATGGCACAAGAGAGAGCACAACAAGGGAGTGATGTAGGCTCTGCAAGTAAATCTGAAAATTCCTGTAATAGGCTTTGTACATCAGTGAGCGACCTAGCTAAGGCATCTCTGGATTCATCTTGTTTAGCTAAACTTTTAAATTTTGCTAGAGATGAAGAATCAAGAGCAACTCCTTGGAGTTTATACGTCTTTCCATTAACCCAAAAAATCATAAACATTTGCTGCCAATTAGCTTGCACGGTATTCAAAGAAGCTAGCCACTGAATACCCAAAACCATATCTGATCCAACAATGGCAAAAGGATAAAAGTCACCAATAATCTCTAAATCTTGTACCTGGTTGTGCAACTGCCTACAAATCTTGTTGCAACAGATGCGACTCCCATTACCAATCTGAACACCAAAAGGGGGTATCGATTGAGTGGGTAGCTGTAATTTAGAGATAAGAAACTCAGATATAAAATTATGAGTGGAACCACTGTCAACTAGAATTAAAACATCCCTCTATTTCAGCGTTCCCTTCAACTTCATAGTTGTGCTCAATGTTTGGCCCAAAAATGCATGGAAAGAAATTTCAGCATGCATCTCTAAATCAGTTTCGTCTTCTGCATCAAATTCAATCTGGTTTATGGGCTCCTCTTCCTTAGATATTTCCATGATTTTGAGTGACCCAGACTTGCAGCAGTGATCAGGCTGAACTTCTTGTTGCACTGATAACATAAACCCTTATCTCACCTCCTCTGTTTCTCCGTATCCCATGAGCTAGTTTTCAGATTTTGTGGCTAGTTTCTACCGCTAAAAAACATGAATCACGTGCGACCCAATTAGTATTGGTGGTAGGTTCAATCGGGTTGCTTGACCCGCTAGGTTTAAGCCCACGCGCAATCTGAATTTTAGCCCCATATTCGATAGCTAAACTCATCACTTTGTAAATTGTTTGCAGCTTTTGTATTCACACGTCCGCCTTCAACTTCTGCTTCAAGCCATTCAAGAAAACACCTAAGAGACAATGTTCAGGCCAATTCTTAACCCTAGCTGATCTCTTAGCAAAGTCCTATCTATACTCTTGTATCATTTCTGTTTGCTTGATGCCACAAAGATACTAGTCTGGGTTTTGAAATTCTGCTGGACCATAATGCTCTTGAAACACCTTAGTGAGTTCCTTCCAATAGAGACGAGTTCCCCTAGTGTTAACCCACGCAAAGAGGTCAAGCGCATCACCCTCCAAATACATGGCAGCAATGTCCAACTTCATCTCGTCTGGTGTCTGGTAGTCGCGAAAGTACTTTTCAGCTTTTAGAATCCACCCTCTCGGATCACCTCCTTCAAATTTGGGAAATTCGATCTTCGTGCTTGGATGCTTTGATGGATTTTAAAGCCACCAAGGCAGTCATATTCATCTTCATCATTTGAACTTCGAACTAATGTTTTGCCTTTCTATCGTTTACTATGACTACGTTCAAGTTGGGGTTGCCGCTGGAAGAAGCCTTGAGAGCAGCCATGTCAGCATTGAGGGTGCCTAACTAAGCAGCCAAGTCAGAGAGTTGCTGAATAACAGCTTCAGGCAAGGCTGGATTTGGGTGTTGTGGATTGGGCCTAGTGGAAGAACGTGGGTTTTGTGGATCAGGCATATTGGAAGAACATGTAGAAACCCTCCTGTCAACCTACTCTCATACCAAATTGATAGAGGGCTAGAAGCAAAAGGCCAATAATAGGAAAAATCTAATAATTTTCTAAGAGCAAGGATCTCACTCGAAGAAGAATTAATAGTCAAAGGAGAATCTCCAAGAATGAAATACTTGAATTGATTTTTGATAAGTACTACATACTGCCCACAGCTATTTATAGGATAGGATTAACCCATGACTCCCTAAAAACTAGTTAACAGACTCTGAGATCCAGGAGTAACAGATCTGGATTTATTAAAAATAATCAGTAACAAATTACTACTCACTAAGCCCCTACTTAATAGGAACACATGAAACAAATGACATAATAAATTGAAAACAAATTCTGCAGATAAGAAGATAAAATCAGGTGTTGGTAGATAAGATAAAATTAGGTGCTTGACACACGTGACCTCTTCTTCCTCTGATATGTAATTATGGGCTTATCACACTCTTCTATCAACAAGTAGTTAGAGTTGGTATGAAGAAGAGCAAAGTAGAACCCAAAAAAGTATAGGAGCAAGAGGAGAAAGCATGACCAAATAGGAGTACTAAACCTGCCAAGAACAAGTGGTGTGCGACTGTTGAAACATAAAGTGGAACTTTACGCAATGAACATTCATGAGAAACAATGCCCTACAAATGGTATAAACAATCTTAAGAGAGTTTAAATCATCAATGACACTAGTATAAAAACAAGATGTGAGTGAAGGATCATCAAACCAGATCTTTGACGAAAATATCAAGTGCAGAATATGGGGTGTAATCATTGTCCAGCATGTGTGGAACGCGATTCTCAAACATCCTGCAATAGAAACAACAGTTGGCTTATTAAATTTTTAACTTTAAGAACTATTGTCATTAGACCCATATGAAAAATGAGTCCTAGAAACTTTATTTCTAAGATAAATTATCAACAACAGCTGCCTTAAACTAGACTATAAACAAACCATAATTTTCATTCAGATGATTAAACGTATCTTTCAAGAATTTTTAATTGTCTGATAAGTGGCATTGTCTTCAATTACACAACTCTACAGACTCCAACCAAACAAATACTTATTTTCATCACCAACCACATGCTTGAACTCAGAAACACAAAGTTAAATCAAATAAACTATCTTTTGAATCTATTACAGTAACACTCGGTGCGACATGTTATGCAATCCCACATCGTACAAGAGCATAGATTTCCTACAATTTTTATTCCATTTTCATGATTCTTGCACTTTTTTCATGAATTTAATTCAAAGATCTTCCTTTGACAATAACGTTTCCAACTGAAACAACATAAACATTGAAGCCTTTGTAAAGTATATGATGTGAAGTTTAGCACATGAAGAACAAGAAAGAAAATGTAGATTGTAGCAACACTTTATGAGGTCTGCAAACTTTAGATGTTCCACTATCACCTTAAACTGTATTTTGGCTGACTATTGATGAGAAATCAATTCACCAAACCAAATATAACTACCTCAGTATAGAGAATATATTCTTGGATCAATCACTAAAAAAATATTGTCAGCTAAAATTACATCAAACAAAGTCAGAAACAAACCAGGATGTTCCTCCACTGTTTCTAATGAAATCAAACAACATCCTTGTATTAAGACCTAAACGAGCTCCATAAGCCATTGCCTCCGCTGCTGAAGCTATATGCACCCCAGCAAGTAACTGATTCACCATTTTTACACCACTATAAACAACAAATTGAGAACAGAATAAGAGCTTGCAATTCCCAAGAGTATTGAATGCAGTAATGAAAGATCAAGTTAGTTACTAAGATCTTGTAATATTTTCATATAACATGGATAAGTCAGTGAATCATCATGCAATCTTGCAAAAGAGGAAATAATGATGTACCTTCCAGCTCCACATCCTCCTCTGATAACATAAAGCTTTTCACTTAAAGCTGTTAATATATGAGCATTGTGTAAGCATCATTTTAAATATATTTTATCATCCTAGCAACCATTAACATTTGAAGGCTTTATCATTACCAGAAAGCACTGAACCACATGAAGTAAGGGCTTCAATGGTACCAGACGCAATTATCTGATACAAAGCATAGAAGTCACTGTTAGAATACAAACAATAAAACCTGAAACAAATGATCTATGTTATTCAAGGCATTGTTTCAGACCGTTAATGTTCCATTAGCAGCCCTTTTAACACCACCAGAGACAGGAGCATCCACCAATTTCAAACCCTTGCCTTCATCTAAACATTTGCAGGATGATCATGAAGATATCAGGAAATGAAGTGTCAAGCAAAGGATTAAAAAAATATGTGAAACATTCTAAACCAGACGATGCCAAAAAGGCATCAATCCTGTTTGAAATACCACATTCTACTCATCACATGCATTCAAGAGGTGAACCATCCACTATTTATTACCAATGTAGCAAGTGCTTGGTTAATTTTCTTTTCCTCTTGATTTAACAACTGAGGTTGATTTAAAAGCCAAAAAATATCTAAGCTGAGGTACTTTCTGCCTGTCAAAGTTACAAAATCGAAGGAAAGCTTTTTGTTCTCCAGCAGATTACAAGGTGCAGTGCTGTTTGAAAAACTAAGACTCCTTGAAGCAAAACTTGTGGATAATCTACCTAAGAATGGAGTTTAACAGCAAACCTTTACTTTACAACAAATCCTTATATTACAATTGTTATAATGTGATTAATCGGTTCATGTGAAATCATAGACAAGTAAACAAGGAAGCTATATCTCCCATTTTGATGTTGTTATGATTCTTAGAATGGGATCTAGTCAGAGGACGACGAACAGGAGGTTCTGTTTGGTGTTTCCGAGAACGAC
>JANZLX010000007.1:8625602-8641640 GCA_025531955.1 Erythroxylum orinocense | reverse complement strand
TTTAATAACAAGTATACCTGGAAGTTGTCAATGAATGCACGTATCACTTTTTATGCGAAAACATTCAATATTTATATACATATATGCTAACATGATACATGACCAAGGAAATGCATTGTCTTACTTTCTCTTTGAGCTCACATGTACTGAAATTTCAGGTCCTAATGGGGATGGGATGTTACATAGTCAACCTAAGTTCTCATATGTCAACTTGTCTTGCCATTTAACATTTTTCTAGACTAGATGTACATTTTAATTCATCACTCTTCCAATTGTAACAATTAATTCCAAATTTTTTATTATAATCCATCAAACCAAAATTCAAGACATAAAAATACACAATCATATCATAACCATTTTAAACCTTTCATACCCCCGGAATATGTCAATTGAGTGCACATATAATGTTTGCAATGTTTTCCAAATCAACATTCATGTGTGTATATATGCTCATATTATGCTTGTGAATGAAATGCATCTCATTAATTCTAAAATGATAGGACTCAAAAGTCTAACATTTTAACCCTCAGTAAGTTTTGGAAATCGGCTATTACAATTTCACCCTTGATTCCTGAATGAATTCCATTATCACCTCACATGTTAGGCTTCTTAGGTTGTAATGCTTATTGCTAGAATCCAAGTTGAGGGTTATTTCTTAGTTAACCTTAATTTTTTGCTGAAAATTTGGGGTGATTCCTCTCACCAAGATTGTAGGTGTTACTATATGGGTATTTTAAGGTCTAGGAGAATTTCCTAAATAATTTACATGTTCGGGCTAAGCTATTTGATAATCTTATTCTTAGTGCTCTAGGTCACACACCTCAAACTACATTACTCTACCTTGTGAAGCCATTGTAAGTCTACCTATTTTTCTACTCATAGCCTCCACTTGGCTCACTAACTACGCCGCTACATCGACCTTATATACTCCCGCTGGCCTATTAATTCATGCTCTAGATGAGAACCATCGATAGTTGTTCACGATCATATCCTTTATTACATCTTAGGCCATTTATAGTGTCTTGTTGTTAAGTGTCCCTTCCACTGCCGCATTTGTAGAATAGGTTATACTCTGATTCAACCCATTGTAAAATGTTTGCATTTGCATCCACAATGGTAGTCCATGGTATTGGCATCATCTCAACATCTCCTTGAATCTCTCCTAATTATCATATAAAGGTTCACCTTCAATTTGAGAGTATGAGGAGGTGTCGTTCCTTAATTTTGCAGTCTTAACAAACGAGAAGTACTTTAAACAAAATTTCTTCACCATTTGTTCCCATGTGATCAATGAAGAGTGCGAATAGATGCAGTCTAATGGCATCGTCATTAGCTCCATTTATCTTAAAAGTATCAAATATCTCTAAATAGTTAGAGATATGCATGTTAGGATCCTCGTCTCTGAGTCCTTTTAATTGGACTGACTATTGTACCATTGGGATGATGCTTGACTTTATCTCAAAGTTATTAGCTCGAAAATTTGGCCTTACGATAATGGACTATACACCGATTAAGTCTGGCCTAGCGTAGTTGAACATGGATCTTGGTTGGTCAGCTATGTTGCGTGATTCTTTTGTGTCTACCTGACCTCCTGAGTCTTCTATTCGATGATCTAGCTCAAACTCCCGTAGTTGTGTCCTTTAAAGATTTTTGTGCGCTATTCTTTCAATCTTTAGATTTGATTTGTTAAGCTCTCAGACGTGTTTCGGGTCATAAATTGACTAGGAGTCCAAATCTACAAAAAGAAATAAAACTAAAAAATAAAATGAATAAAATAACATAAAATAAAAACATGAATAAATCAAAATAAGATAAAATGAATAGAATAATAAAAATATAAGTGTTCCTAGTATTATTGTCCTCAGCAACGGCGCCAAGAAACTTGATTGGTCATTTCTATACCAATATTTGAATTAACTGTAAATGCAAGGCGTAGCTGTATATAACACAAGTAGATACGTGTTGAACCTACGAAAACAGTAAATTATCTATTGTTTTTATTGTTGATGATCCATTACTCTTAATTTCTCATAGAGTCTAGCTTCAGTCATGGCTTGTTTAATGTATTTTAGGTTTTTTTTACCCTCAGTGACTACTGAAGTGAGTTGTTAAATGATTGTGGTCTAGTTTTTATATGATATTTGGATGAAAAGAGTAAAGATGGTGTGAGTGATCAAGCAATGCAGAAGTCCCTAAATTAAGCCTTTGGAGCTGGAGTTGATTGCATACCAATTTATCTGAGAAAGTTGGAAGACAAAGGCATGGTTTTGAATATGAAGATTTAAAAGTTAGAACCATTTCGAGAAACCAATATTTTGGGATATTGTTTTAGTTTATATAATACTGTCAGTGTCTGTAACGTATTTATTTACTTTTTTGATCTTACTCTGTAATTTACTCTTCAAAAATGATATTGATTTTATTATTCTTATACATGATTGTTGTCTTTTTCCGGTTAGTTACTCTTCAATACTATTGTCCTTGCTAACCGCTTTTTTCACTATTTTTTTTCCTTTGAATGCTAAACATATCATTGTTTATAAGAGCATATATTAGAGTTTATAATTTCCATTTAGATATATTTATTATATATGGAATTTAAATCATTTCTCCTTTTGCAAATATATTTCAAATTCGAGAATGTTAGCTCTTTCAATCTCCTATTTTTCACTTTTACTGTGATATATGCATATTCTAAAAAGTAACAATGGTCAATTGACAAAAATAGAACATAACTCTTCATTGTAATTACCAAAGGATAAGTAATTATGAATGATACAAATGTAATTATAATTAATAGATGGAATTTTGTAATAATTGAAGTTACTTCTACAATGTAAACCTTGTAACAATTGCAATTTCCTTAACAATATGAAAAGCTTACGACGTGATTGAATAAAAGATAAAAAGAGTCACAATAAACATAATAGTTACATTTGCTATTCTAACTATTACAATGTCTCTATTTTTTTTTTACACGACCAAGCTATAAAATCGTATGGGAAATACAAAATAAAGATATAAACACAAATATTAGGACTTATTTTACCACTGAGCACAATGCTTTCTCTTCACAAAATTGAGAACATATTCTTCCAACTTTTGCTACACTATCAAAAGTGTAACATTCCGTTTTCATACAAAGGGTTAGAACCCTAGAAATTTGGTACATGTGAGATTAATCAGAGAAATTAGGAAAACACATCTCATGCTCTTGCATTACATAAGGTGCACATGCACATGGATAGTGAATCCTTGCACATACATGCATTCATTGACATTCCGGGTATAAGTGTAAATAAATGTGATTGTTATTGAGAATTTTTGTTTGCTTGTATTGAAAATTGATTTGGAGAGTGTAATTGTTGAGTGCGAATTTTTGGAGAATTTTGGGAAAATTTTCAAAAATTTGAGGTAATTCCTGGATTAGGAAAAATGCCAAGACACTTGTAAAATGGTAGTAGAAATTACTAACCAATGGCAATGGAAATTTTGATAAATGACCTTAGGATTTATTGACAAGTGGTATTGAAAATTGGGAGACAATTGAAGTGAAAATTGGAGACCAAATGGGCTAATTGTTAAAAGGGACCAAATGGAGCCTTGGGAGAGTGACATGTGTCACTTGCCACACCACTTATAAGTCACGAAAATATTGAAGGAAAGACCATAAGTTTTGGTCTTTCACTCCTCCATTCACGACAAAGGCTCCATGTCTTCATTTTTTTTCATTTCTTCTCCATCGTTCTTCTCCTTCATGATGCTTGATCCACCCAAACTTCCATCAAGTGACTTCATGCTTCCATCTTTCACTTGTTACTCCTACCATATCATCTTCTTCATTTTCACAAGAAAAGCCTATCCTTTCCTCCTCCAAGATGATGAACAAGTGATGCTTGGGAGCTAGGGTTGAGTGAGATTATGAAGATTTGGGAGCTAAATCAATCGATGTGCAGGATAAGTGCCCACATTAAGGAGTTTTCAGACCTTGGAAGCAATTGCTAATCTGGAGCATACTGTGAGTAGACCGAGATGGTCTCATTTTATTGTTTGTTTATTTGGATTTTTGTACTAATTGACTATTGACTGGTTGTATGAATATGTTTGCTTATGTTGGTTTCCGGACAGAAGGTCCGATGATGTAATGTATAATTGGAATATTGAAGTGCTCATTGAATGTAAATTGGATGAACTACGTGTAATTAATTTGATTGTTAAATGTGGTATGAATGTGCATTGCATATAAATGAAACTGTGAATTCTCAACTCTGAAGTTGAATGTCGGACTAAAGTCCGATGATATGGGAATGAATGCGTTTATGCAAATGTGAGTGATGCATTTCATTTCATGAATGCATGTCATATAATGGTTGTTGTGACCAGAGTAGCCAACGATAGAGCTTAAAACTCAACGAGTGAAACGAGCTCCGAGCTCAGAAGTGATTCAGAGCCTTAGGCTCAACGATTAATGAGCCCTATATGAAACAGATATTAATGAGCCCTACATGGGACAATTTAGGCTCTCGGTCATAACAAAATAACAACTGGAAAGTGAGTCTCATATGCACTGCATCTGCATAAAATAAGTGATTATATTGTATTGAACAAGAAGTGAAAATGTGTAATGTTGTGATATGTGTTATGTGATTAGGTGAGCCATCGATGATGGTCACTCAATGAGTTCGCAAAACTCACCCAAAAATTTGCAATTATTTTTCAAGCTTTGAAGAGCACCCCGTTAGACAAACGGAAGTATGCCTACTGCATGCAAGTGAAAGATAGAGGTCGGGATCAGTTGCGTCTGCATTCAGTATTTTATTATTTTGTAAATTTGTATTCCGCAATTTCTGTAAAATAGTGTTTTGTAATTATAGTGGGCCCCAAATGAGCTATTGAAATTCTATTGATTGTAGTGTATGATTGAAGATGTTTATGAATGAAATTGGGCCGCTTAAATTGATTTATGATTTTTGGCATATTATGTTTGTGATCGTGGTTTCAAAAAATATTGTACTGAGTTTTAACTAATTGAGTGTAGTAGCATGCCACCCTCGCGGGGCACGGACTCGGATATCACCATCGATGTCAGGTTCAGGTTTTGCAAGAGTGGGGTGCTACATTATGTGGTATCCAAAATTTTCAAAAAAATTTGAACTCAACAATTACACTCTCCAAATCAATTTTCATTACAAGCAAACCAAAATTCTCAATAACAATCACATTTATTTACACTTATACCTGGAATGTCAATGAATGCATGTATGTGCAAAGATTCACTATTTATGTGCATGTGCACCTTATGTAATGCATGAGCATGAGATGTGTTTTCCTAATTTCTCTGATTAATCTCACATATACTAAATTTCTAGGGTTCTAACCCTTTGTATGGAAACGGGATGTTACAATTTTGTTATATTAATGGCAAATCAACCATAACTCAAACACAATATTTATAGTAAACAATTACTATGAATGGAAAATCTATAAGGAACTGCCGCATTTCAGTACCTGCTGCTGCTGCCTGAAGCAGTCCGGGCACCAACACATGCTGTTGCAGGCAACACAAGTAGGTGTTGCATTACTGCACCTCAATGCGGCCAATGCAGTGCCTACTAGTTCTGCATTACTGCACTAACATGTGATGCATAGCGTCGCGAGCAGTAATGAGAGTCATAGATATGAAAGTTGTAGATAAAGAGTTCTATGAAGTCTAACTACCTATGAGAGTCGTAGATAAAGAAAGGCCTAAACCATTGTTTAACGACTTAGAAAAATTAAAAGAAGGAAGATTTTGATAAATACATAATCTAAGCTAAGACATCCGTAATAAATTAGCTTTCCTCTTCATATACTAATATGTAGAATTTGTGTTATTATTTGATAAACTAATGGAGAACTAGGGAGAGAGTAATCAAAAAATTCATAAAACAATACATAAATAGAGATATGGCATTTCATATCTCTATTTATGTATGAATGCAGGATCCTTACTTTAGTGGAATTGCATAGAGCAAAATATGGCATTTCATAGAGCAAATTCAATAACTGTAGTATGAATGCAAACAAACCAATTAACAATCCAACAACTTGATACATATAAGTTAGCATACCTGCTTCTTATTTTCTAATGGCTCCTCCAATTATCTCCTCTTCACACTTGGAAATAGTATCTGTTATAAAACACGATAAATTAGAACTAAACTTTAGCAATTGAATGTATAAAATCTTATGAACAAATATTGTTTAGTATAGTAACCACCAAGTTCACAAACTAAACAATTGATATGATTTATCATTGTATTTCAACCTATGACAAATGATTTTGTGTATTTTGTAACCAAATATTTGCTGCTTAAATTAAATGAACAGTATTACTTTGCTTAAAGGTTGTATATATATGATAAGTATCTATTTATGATAGATCATATATGCAAGGATAAATGATGTTTCTGGATCTAGTGGTGTATTGGCTACCTAACTAGTGTATGTTTTTACCAAATTATGAGTTTTAACATATTACATTTAACTATACTTGTCTTTTAATATGAAAGCAATGTTGAACAAAATTTAGAACAAATAATTGAACAAGATAAACCTCATTGAAATTGTTCATCATATTTAATTCGGAAAATGAAAAGCTACATATCAATAGGTGTCACAAAAACTAAATTGTTTCAAATATGATATTAAAGATAAATGAAATGAAGAATGAAGAAAAGAATCTATATATGTGTTCTTATCTACAAGACAACTCTGAGTACAACTTATCTACAAGAAAACTTTGAGTACATTTGGTTAGGTTTAGAATGAAGACTCTCTTGGGGTAGAATATGATAGATTTAATTGATAGGTTTTTGGGATAAGAACTTTATGATTGTATTATTCTTATTCCACTAGGAAAATCTCTTATGAAAACCCTCTAAATGACCCTAAAAGTTTGTAAACTTATCTCATTTCATAGAAAAACAATTTTTTCCACTCAATCATTTCACCTTTTAGGGATTATCAACAATTGAGACACATTCCTCATGCTGAAATTATTCCTCCTAAGCTTGTATTACTACATGAATTTGCTGAAACTAAGTGTATTGATATTATACATTTCCTAAACTCAATAATGGAGTTAAATAGTGTTATGAACTCTTGCTGCCTTGTATACTAATTCAGAGATACTGTTATGTGCAATATAGATCCACTGAAACTAAGCATATTGATTCTGAAACTGAGTAGCAGAGTTAATTAATGTAGTCAACTAGATTTACTTTAACATATAGCATGTGTCATTCACCTACTTATATGATAATGTCACTTGAAGTTCTTCTTTAAAATTCTAGAAGCAAGAGAGTGGGTAAATGAGATTCCTTAAGCTAAGTTGCTCTCTGACTTCACTTTTATACTGATTAGAACTCCTTCACCTTAGAATAAAACTTCAGTGTTGGCATCCATTTATTCTTTTGCTTTGTTGTATACACTATCAGCAGTTTATATTGTTACATTTTACAGTTATTGTTGCTGAATTTTTTTTTGTTAGAAGGTGGTAAGCTTTTATAAATGAAACAATAAGTAACAACGATAAAATCCTAATAACCTGACTGGACATCCCAATTCAGACAAGATCAAAAGCTAGAGTAAAACTACTGCTAGCCACAAGACAACTAAACAACCGGTAAGCTGGGACAAGGGTTCTACTAATCACATTACAATTAAACAAAACTGGATGGCCACGACCAGACATATGAAAAACATAACAAGAAGAAACTAGTAGGTGCCAGGTTTACAATATGATTTTACCCATACATCTATGATTTTACCAAAATAAACAAGCGAAAGTGACTTGCAAATCAGAAAATGTTTTTATTGTTATAACAGTACTTAGGTACAAACTAACTCCTCTAATTTTTAACCAAACAACAAACTTGTAGTTTTAATGATTATATCAACTTGATTAACATTTAGACAAGCTAGAAATGAACTAAATTAGTTAGATAATACATGAAAAATAGCTGAGGAACTTTTTCTGTCCAAGTGAACATCCAAATCATGAATAAGATAAAGTTTTCACAATATTGCTAGAACTTTGGTTTAGTTTAAATCTTACTTCTTAGTGATTAAAAAAAGAAAAAAAAATTGAAGTTGTGGTTCACATGCAAGTTGGAAGAGAAATAGGTTGTGACATTAGCAAATTATACTTTTTCACCACTTATTACTCAAGTTCAACTACTCTTTGTGGTATAAATGGATCAATAGCTGAAAGTGTAAATGAAGCAAGTGTAAATTATTCCAAGACCAAACGAAACATTAAAAAAAATTCCAACTGGAAGAAAGACTTGGTCATAGACTAAAATTCTAAAAGAAAACCCAGCCAGTTTTGCTAAATAACAAAATATGTATAGGTGTCATACATTCTGTATAGGTGTCATACATGTTGTAGTTTTAAATATCAGAATGAATGGAAAAAAAAATAGAAAAAATTTACATAAAATAATTCTTCTTCTTCTTCTTGGAGAGTGTCCCTGTCTTAAGTTAAAATTACAATAAATCTGAGTGGCATTCGTTGGTATTCCACAATTGCAATTACAAATGTTAGTTTACAAAGTTAAGATAAACTCATATTCGAAGGATGATTCAATGGAACAAGGAAGTTCTTATCACTTTCGAAGGATGACTCAAGGGAACAAGAAAGTTCAGTTAAGATAAACTCACACTTGAAGGATGATCCAAGGGAACAAGGAATTTCATAAAATCACCCTTTGAAAGTGAGTTTAACTTTGTAAATTGACATTTTTTATTGCAGTTGTGGAGCACCAATGAATGTTAAAACCACTCTGAACTTTTGTCAAACACTTCAAAGGCATAATGTTAAAGAATTATCCCAATTCACCTAAGGAAATAATGTCTTTTTCCTTAACATACTGTAACACAATGCAAAGCCAAATACATTATATATAATCAAAACAAATGCAAAAACACTCTCAAAACCATATTCGTCGAGTATTTTCTCTTAAAATACCAACACACTTAACACGACATTCATCACAGAGCACAAATGTTGAATGACTTACCTCCACCAAAAGACAGAAGCACTCCGACTGGAGAAGACCTGGCACGCAAATGTCAACAAGGAGAAGACAAATTAATGGTAGAAAGTGTCTCAAGAGAGAGGGAAAAAGCGAAAGTAGCAGGCGGGATTGAGGAAAAATGACTTACCCTCGACCTTTTTTCATTAACAAAGAAGTTGAGACGATGTCGTTTTGGTGGGTTAGGGGGAGGGGGGAGACGACGTCGTTTGGGGGGGAAGAGATTCGGGTAGATTTTAAGAAAACCAAAATGACGTCGTTTGGTCTTTAAACCAAACAACGTCGTTCTGCTCCTAAAGCACACAGCTTCAGTCAGCCTTCTGCAATGTTTTCTCCAAGAAAACATCGCGGTTTCTATTTTGCAACGGTTTAGCAACAAAACATCACAAAATAGAAGACAAATCCAGGACGTTTTTATAAAAACGTCACAAAAAATCTGAACAATTCGCAACGTTTTTTCAAAAAACGTCGCGAATTGTATTTTTTTGTTAGAGGGACCAAAGGCTAAGAATTTCAAAAAACGTCGTGAATTGTATTTATTTATTATAGTGACCAAAGGCTAAGAATTTTAAGAAGAAGGACTTGCTAAAGTTCCACATGTTGCCGATGGTGAAAGGAAGGGACAAAAGTTAGATAAATGTCACTTCTACAAGAAAGAACGACATTATTAGAAAGATTGTTTGAAATGTAAGGCTTTGTTCGCAAAGAAAGGTATATATTATGTTTCTATATACTTTGAATCAAACTTATCTGAAGTACCTTCCAATACTTGGTGGTTTGATTCTGGTGACTCATGTTTCCAATATTATGTAGGGATTCCTTACAATCCAAACCACGTACCCAACTAGCAACCTTTTTGTTTTTGGGAAGCCAAATAAAGGCCCCAATTGAAGGTGTAAGGCCTTACAGGCTGACAATAGATACCGAGCATCACTTGGATTTAATGAACACTCTCTATGTACTTTCAATTTCTAGAAATTTAATTTCTGTTTCTAGACTTGATGCTAATGGATATACCTTTAAGGATGGACATGGTTGTTTCAATTTATATAAGAATAATTCCTTTATTGGTTATGACATGCTTATAGATGGATTATATAAATTGAAACTTGATAATGTTTTTTTGAATCCCTATTTATTGTCAATCATAATGTTGGAATAAAACGTAGTTTGGTGAATGAATATTCTGCTTACTTGTGGCATAAACGTTTGGATCATATATCCAAAGAAAGGTTAGAAAGATTAGTAAAGATAAGATTCTACCAAATCTAGATTTTACTAATCTTGGCTTATGTGTAGATTGCATTAAAGGCAAGTAAACCAAATATAGCAAGAAAGGTACCACAAGAAACAGTCAGCTTCTTAAAATAATACACTCCGACATTTGCAGGCCTTTTGACATTCCTTCCTTTAATGGAGAAAAATACTTCATCACCTTTATAAATGATTTTTCACAGTAAGGATATATCTATTTACTGCATGAAAAATCTCAAGCTGTAAATACCCTTAAGGTGTTTGTAAAGGAGCTTGAGAGGCAATTAGATAGAAAAGTGAAAATTATAAGATCTGATAGAGGTGGTAAGTATTATGAAAAGTATGATGAATCTAGACAGTGTCCTGGTCCATTTGCTAAGTTCCTTGAAAGTCATAGTATATGTGCACAGTACATTATGCCAGGCATACCACAATAAAACGACGTGGTAGAAAGGCGAAATAGAACATTAATAGATATGGCTAGGAGTATGATGAGTAATTCCTCATTACCCAAAAGTTTTTGGATGTATGCACCTAAAACTACTATGTATCTGCTAAATAGGGTTCCTAATAAGACAGTTCCTAAAACTCCTTTCGAGTTATAAACTAGAAGGAAACCTAGTTTAAGAAACCTGCATGTTTGGGGTTGTCCAACAGAAGAACATCTCTATAATCCACATGAAAGAAAATTGAATTCTCGAACAATTAGTGGTTACTTTATTAGTTACCCAGAGAAATCCAAAGGGTACATATTTTACTGTCCGAACCATAGCTCTAGAATTGTTGAAACATCTAATTCTAAAATTTTAGAGAATGGTAAGGTCAGTGGGAATGTTGAAAATCAAGTTGTGGATATTAATGAAATAAGGGTTGATGTTCCATTACCTATAAATATTCTTAAACCCACAACTACAAAAAATGTTGTTCCTGCTTTGGAAAATCAAAACAATCAAAAACATCATTTAAATAATGAAGAAGCACCCCATGAAGAACCTAACTTACCATTAGCTCATGCAAATGAATTTGTTGGTATAGCTTTAAATAAACCTGTAAGGGTTAAATGGCCGACTATTTCTAATGATTATGTGGTTTATTTGCAAGAGTCGGATTATGATTATGTCATTGATAATGATCATGTTTCGTTTTCACAAGCCATAGGTAATGTAAGTCTAAAAGATGGATTGATGCTATGAAAGAAGAGTTGAAATCAATGGCTCAGAAAAATGTTTAGGATCTTATAGACTTGCCAGAAGGTTCTAAACGAGTTGGTTGTAAATGGGTCTTTAAGACCAAACGTGACTCGAATGGCTAGGTTGAAAGATATAAAGCTAGATTTGTTGCCAAAGATTACACTCAAAAAGATGACATTGATTATAAGGAGACTTTTTCACCTGTCTTAAAGAAAGATTCATTAAGAATAATTTTAGCATTAGTGGCTCAATTTGATTTAGAGCTACATCAGATGGATGTGAAAACAACCTTTCTAAATGGGTATCTTGAGGAGAAAGTTTACATAGATCAACCTCAAGGCTTTTCCATTTAAGGTAAAGAAAGTATGGTATGTAAATTGAATAAGTCAATATATGGACTTAAACAAGCTTACAGGCAATGGTATATTAAGTTTAATAATACCATTACTTCTTTTGGTTTTGAGTAATCACTGTTGATCAGTGTATTTATCGAAAGATCAGTGGAAGTAAGTTTATATTTCTAGTTCTGTATGTTAATGACATTTTGCTTAATGCTAGGGTTTGTTACATAAGACTAAAAAATTTCTTTCTAAGAATTTTAAAATGAAAAATACGGGAGAGACATCCTATATGATTGGAATTTCAATATTCTGTAAGAGAGTAGAAGGTTTATTAGGATTGTCTCAGAAAGCATATATTGATAAAAATTTTTAGAAATTTAACATGAGCAAGTGCTCAGCAGGTATAGTCCTTATTCAAAAGGGAGATAAGTTTAGTCTTATGCAATGTCCAAAGAATGATGTGGAATGTAAGGAAATGGAAACAATTCCGTATGCTTATGTTGTGGGCAGTTTGATGTACCTACAAACCTATACTAGACCCGACATCAGTTTTGTAGTAGGGATGCTGAGCAGATATCAAAGTAATCCTGGTATTGATCATCGGAAGGTTGCAAAGAAAGTGATTCAAGGAACAAAGGATTACATGCTCACTTATAAAAAGTCTAATCATTTAGAAGTGATTGGATATTCATATTCAGATTTTTGCCGAGTATATTGATAGTCGGAAGTCAACATTTGGCTATTTGTTCCTATTAGCTGAAGGAGCAATCTCATGAAAAAGTGTCAAATAGTCTGTCATTGCTTCATCCACTATGAAAGCAGAATTTGTAGTTTGTTATGAGGCTACAATTCATGCATTATGGCGGCGGAACTTTATTTCAAGGCTTGGAGTTGTCGACACAGTAAACAAGCTGCTGAAAAATTATTGTGATAATTCTGTAACGGTTTTCTTTTCTAAAAATGACAAATATTCTAGAGGAAACATGTAGAATTAAATTATTTTATTGTTAAAGAAGAGATTCAGAAACAAAGAGTGCATATAGAATATATTAGGACAGATCTCATGGTAGTAGATCTTCTAACTATGGGTTTACAACCAAACACATTCAAATAATATGTGCTTAGGATGGGTCTTGGTTATATTGATAATAATGTTTGATGATGATATTTTAGCACTTTTGAGCTCAATAATAATATGTTTCTAAATTTTATATTTCTTATCCATTATGTTTATGTATACATGATTGGTTGAATAAGAAATTTGTATGTATTTTCATAACTAGTATGTAAACTATATGTTGTTTATATACAACTTATGAACTTAAACATAATAAGTTCTTAATGTAGTGGTATATGGAAGGGAGTATAGGACTATATTGTGTATGACCGCCATAACCCATATTATGTGATTTGTTGTATTGAGGTGCTTATGATGTTAACGGTTTATAAGATTTAATTCTTGCTAGCCTTATGTTATACTATTAAATGTAATGATGAAACTTCTGGCCAAGTGAGAGAATGTAAGAAATATAGTCTGATTTTGTGACCCAGATTTTCTATAAGCCTAGATTAAACTTGGTTTAGGGTTTTCTTAGTTTAATAATATATTAAATCTTAATCATTAATTTAGTATTTGATGGACATACAAGATTTAATGTTAATAAAGAAGTGTATATAAACTAGTCCTCTCTCTAACCTAATTAATTACAAAAAAAACATAAAGACAGAAAGAGTAGGTATTTGTGCATTGAGCTATCCATCAAACTATCGTACAAAAAGAAGGTTAAGACAGAGAAATTAGTTCATAATCGATAAAAATTTTCTTCTCTACATCACGACAAATTCTACTCAAGGTAAATGATTTGTTTGCTTCATCTATATGGTTATTAGTACGAGCACAAATGATATAGGTATGATGAATGATTCATGTATGAATTACGTTTTTTATGTTTAATAATCAAGAATAGAAAACTTACAATTTTAATATAATTTTTAAAATTTGAGCTATTATTATAAAATTAAAATAAGTTTAAACATTTTTATAATTTACCCTAAATAAAATGAAAATATTGAATATGTATAAACTTATTTGTTCCTAATAAAGTGACGCTTGAATGTTTTTCATAATTAAATCATATAAACAGATTTAGTTACAGTTAAGAAACAATAAAAATTTATAGTTTAAAATTACCAGTTAAATATATTTAATTCATATGATAACAACAATAGCGCCGATAATAATTAAGATCATTGTAATACATATGAGAGCTTCCGTCCTTATAAACAACTGCTATCTTTTCTTTTTCTTTTTTTATTTTAGAAAAAAAAAATACAGAGAGTCATAAACCGTTTATAAGATTTACCTTTTCATTATTCAAACGAAATAAGGAAAAATGATAACAAACTTTGAGTCAGAGTCCTCCTTGTACCTTGATTCTGGAAAGACAATTGGAATCGGAGAAGGAATGGGATATACCTATAGAAACCAAGTTTTCTACATTCTCATAGGTCCAATCTGTAACAGTTTCGGTTTCTTGTTACCAGCACCACGAGGTTTTGATTTTGTTGTTGGTTTCTCTCTCTCTCTATTATTTTCGTTGCCATTGCTTTTTGGAAATCAACGAAGACGAGCAAAGGAGGAAACAGAAGGCAATGTTTTTGATGAGCTCAGGCAAGGACGACGGCGTTACTCAACCGCCAACCAACTTCTCGATGGTGGAGGACGACATTTTCAGATCTGGCTTCCCTCAGCCCTCCAATTTCGCCTTCCTTGAAACCTTAAATCTCCGATCAATCATGTGAGTTCCTCTGTTTCTTCATTGTCTGCGTGCTGCTTGGTTGTTCAATAAAAAATAAATAATCACTGTGGTGATTAAAATAAAATAAATTAATTAGTGACCTTTCTTTAATATTTATGTATATGAGATTTAATTTCTGAAATTGGGAGCAGATATTTGTGTCCAGAACCCTATCCGGAAGAGAACTTGAAGTTTCTTGATAGTCGCAATATCAAATTATTCCAGTTTGGTATTGAAGGCAAGACGGTATTATTTACTTTTATTATTCTTGCCTTTTGTTTTACTTATGAAATACTGCAATTTCCTTTGTTCTTCTTTTTGCTAACTATGTTGACTCAAATTCAGGAATCCGTCCCAATTCCTAGGAATACTATCGTGGAGGCTCTCAAAGTCTTGATTGGTTCTCAACCGTTTGCTAAGTTTTCTTTTCCTTTCCATTGATTACCACATTCCTCTAATTACCAATTTCCGTTCTTCTAGATGTGAGGAGTCATCCAGTTTTGATTCACTGCAAACGTGGAAAGGTGAGGCCCTAATAGGAAATAAAGATGTTATCACCATATCTTGTTTATATTTAATTATAACAAACAGAACATGTAGTAAAAGGTTATAACGAGGGTCGTCAAATAATTGAATTGCAGCACCGGACAGGCTGTCTTGTTGGCTGCTTTAGGAAATGGCAACAGCGCTGCTTATCTTCGGTGCTTGAGGAATACCGTGAATTTGCTGGCGAGAAATCAAGGATCTCTGATTTGAGATTCATAGAGTCCTTCGACGCCGATAGCATGCTTCAGCCAGAGTCTTTGGTACTGCTCTGTCGGAAATATACAGAATAGGATACAGCAGCCAAGAATTTTCGCTATGTTCTCATTATGGAAATAAATAGAACAAGTGTCAATTAGAAGATTTAACTTTAAAGTATATTATATGGAAATACGCTAACTATTCAATTTTGAAAAATTAGCTATTCAATTAATTGTGGAACTTTATATTGCACCACCAGCTTCCCCAATCACAAGAAACTTAGGCCCCGTTTGATTAACGGGAAAGTAAAGTGAATTTAGAATATGATTCCTCGAAGAATGAATCAATGAAAAGTAAAAATATTAACATGCTTGGATACTTATAAGAATTCTAATAGAAAAGTTGGGTGGATTTTTATTATAATGCTTGTTATGTAATAGTATTTTATAAAATGTAACTTAATTTTGACTTGTGTTTTAAATTATATCCCTACAAGTTAAATAAAAATTGAAATCGTTAAATAAGGAAAAATATGAACCTGAAAAGCAAAAATATTCAAAATTCAAATATCGGGCTATATTAAAAAATTTTAAAAATAAAGAAAATTTTCAATAATTTTTTAAATTCCCCCCCC
>JANZLX010000007.1:8560402-8606394 GCA_025531955.1 Erythroxylum orinocense | reverse complement strand
GCTTTTAAATTCAAATGTCATGCCCACTTTGTCACACCTAATTAACCAATACATCGGTAAATTTTCTACATTTCACCCAAATACCAAAAGATCCTAAGAAGTACCAAATTGCCAAGACACATTTTAAGCATACTTAAAAACTATACTGTACCCGAAAAAATGCCAATGAACGCATGTACAATCATATTTATATGCATGTCACAATTAATTATGCATGATGTGTATTTTCCTAATTTCTCAGAAAATTTTCAAAATTCACAATTTAGCCCTAACATAGGTAACGGGATGTTACATTCTCAATTAATCAGTACAACAACACAAACACAAATACCCTAAACGATTCTATGAATATTGCAAACAACAACACAAAACTAACACCTCCTTTGCATTCACATAAAACCCAAACATAAATACTCATACTATTAATGCAAAACTTATAGTAGAAATTAATTAGCTAGATGACTGATCTTGACCGACAAATAACCACAAACTAAAAAGACGAAGAACGAGGTTAGACGATTATCAACGCTCTTTAACAAAAAAAAATACGACCTGCAAAAAAAGACAATTTCATATTTAATATAATACACTTGTTCTTAGAGTTAGGTCTTAGGACTAAAAATGTAGAAAATGCTTATAACTAAAGCTTTTGGACACATAACTAGTAGCTTATCGTTAGATGGGCTAAGAGGACTATGATCTAAGAGTGACACTAGAGATTTAAAGTGAACTTTAGTCGAACATCTTATAGGCAGTAGTAAAACAAAGTTCCTAACCATATATTCACATTCAATCAACCTATTCAACACACATAACCTATATCGCCTTGTTTTTCATAAGTTTTAGTCTCTTAATTTCCAAACCCTAAATCTAAGAATAATTCATACTCTTAAGCCTTCATTTATCAAACTAACTTCCAATCTTAATATATGTCAAATTCAAAGTCAATCCAATCAAACCCTAGGTACATGCATATCAATCTTTAAGTCATAATCCTTGGCATTAATAACAAATTAAAAGTCAATTTAATTCATTAGGAATCATCTCTTTAAACCTTTATCACTTTTAAGTTATTTTCTTTAAGTTAGTTTAAAAAATGTCTAATATTTCTTCTTTTATGTTTAATAAGTTTCACCCCAAAATTAATAAGTTTCACCCCAAAATTCTATCTTGTTTAATAATTCTTTAGTATTAAAAGATTTAGGCAAATAAATTAGGATGAAACTTCGTATTTTCTGTTTGATCATTTGGTTAGAATAATTAGGGTTTGCTCCTTTTAATATTCCTATCTTTCTTTTAGTTAAGTAGGTGTCAACTCCATTATCTTCAATCATTTTTTTCACCTCAAACATATTCTAAATTAGTCATAGCATAATGATAATACCCTACATTTCTTTTAATTAGAAAATGTGGATATTACTTCTTAATCTTCCTTTCGTATCATGCATATTTCAAATAAGTTGTATCGTATTAGTGATACTTTTGTTACAATTTTAAAATAAAATAGAGAAATAAATTTTGAAAAAAAAGACATAATGAAGATGATATAAAAATTTATTAAATGAAAGATAAAAAGAGGACTTGTCACTATTATTGCAATAATATGTCATCAAAATCATATCATAGGTGATGTTTAATAAGTGATAATCATTAGTTCATGATGTTGTAACATATCATAGGTGATGTTTAATAAGTGGTAATCATTAGTTTAAGAAGAAACACGATTATGGGATGTTATTATTGAGATAACATGATTTTGTATATGTTTTTTTATAGATTGTATTGAAGTTTATTGATTAGAGCGTATTTAATTACTAATTACATGATAAAAGGAAAGAGCAACAATTATGTTTATTTACATATATTGTTGGATCATTTAAAGGAGAACTTCAATATACATTTATTGTTTACTTTAGTATAATTTAAATATGTGTCATAAGTTCTTTTTATGTCTCTTTATTTGAAGACTACGTTTATTACAAAGTTTAATGATCTTAAATTTCTTGAATGTTCTGAACACTAAAAACAAAACACTCAAATAACATTAACTGTCCAACAACATTAACATTTCTTGAATGTTTTGGTCGCTAAAACAAAACACAAAAAGCATGCGTGGAAAGGTAATTCATTCCTTATTAAAATAGAACGCTAAAATATAAGGGAGGTGTTTGGCAAACAGCTGATAAACTGTTTTTTAGCTTATTGACTAAAAGTTAACTTTTTGACCATCTTAAAAAGGTATTAATGTGTTTGGTGAATAGCTTATTAGTTTGCTTATTTAACCTTAATAATTTGATTTCTAAAAGCTCATCAACCAAAAATTAATAGTTAAAAAACCAATTAAACCCTCATTTTGAATTGTGCTAATTATGCTATAATGATATTATGGATAATTCAAACTAAAAATCTTGCATGTATTCTACATTGATAAAAAATTTTACAGTGAAGTATGTTTTTTAGTTACCAAACTTGGGATTTTGTTAACTAATGAAATAAGTTTTTTGGTTACAAAATAAAAAATATGTTATAGTGACAAAATTTTTAAGAATGTTCTATGTTTTTTATTAGAGTTAAAAACTTAAATTTTCGTAAAATTAAATATCTAATTATGACCTTATAAATTCGTTTTTTTTTTTACGTCATGCCCTCATAAGTTATCTTACACTTAAACAGTTAATACCAAATGGCTAATTTTATCAAACCTCTTTAATAAAAAAGCTAATGTTATCCACTGGTCAAATCAACTAATATAATTAGTTGTTAGCTAACAACTAATTATATTAGCTAACAACTAATGCAATCCACTAATTGCCAAACAAGGCCAAGAGGACTTTCATTGAATACCTTATAGGCTTCAAAAATTAAACCTTAACAAACAACAGATAATCTGTCTTTTCCCATTTCTTCACTAGCATTAACACATACAAACAACATTAATAGTCCATTTATATGCAAACAACTCAAAGGTTCACCCAAAAATTGACCTTGAACATACCATTTAACAACAACATTAAAAGCAAAAATAAAGCCCAATGCAAAATCAAACAAACTACTTACCTCAACTACAATTGCAGGGAGACGTTGGAAGATAAAATAAAGATGATGAATGGGTAAAGAGAAGACAATATGTCAAGCAAAGGTTCACCTAAAAAATATTGAAGGAAAATAGAAGAGAAGGAGGCAAAACGAAATGAGGAGGAAGGGGTTGGGTGGGAGGATTATAACGTTGATGAAAAGACATCGTTTGTCGACGTCATTTTTTCTTTTTTTGAAGGCTGTAACATTTGGCTACGAATTTAGAAATTAGTTGTCAAATGTTACACAATAGGCAACTATTTTACATAATCATCATCGATAATATAAATTTTTTAAATTTTATAGTATTGGTATTTTTTTGTAATATAACATTTTATAAAATTTTGTAGAATTTATACATAATAAATAGATTTTTGTGAGACCACTTAAAATTTTCATATCATTTATATTAACAGTTTATAATAAAAAAGTATAAATAAATGTAATACGCATAAATTTTGTGTTGGTTTGTTTTATAAATTTTTTAAATGACATTGTTATTATGTAAATTTATTTTTATACTTACAATCATTATGAATAGTATTAAATTTAATTTTTAAGAATATCATTGTAAATTGGTAGTTGTATATTTGGCTACCAATTTACGAAATCGCCAATACTATATTTTTTATCTAGATTTTTAAATTTTGTTAATTTTTAAATATATCATAAACCTAAATTACTATAGAAATTATATATAATAAATACACTTTGTGAGACCATATTAAATTATGAAATCTTACAATCGCCAATACTATACTTTTTTTTATAGATTTTTAAAATTTGCTAATTTTTTAAATATATCATAAACATAGATTACTATAGAAACTATATATAATAAATACAGTTTGTGAGACCATATTAAATTATGAAATCGTATATATTTAAAAAATCAATAAAAATATATGACATTTTTGTTCACTAAATTTGTTTCTACATTTATACAATCATTGTCATTAATATATGATGATGATGTTATTGTTGTATGCCCGTTAAAATTGTTAAACTTCTAATTAAAATCTTATACTACTTACTTACATATATCATTATATTATATTGCTTACCATTTTCAATATTTTATGTATTATTATTTTATTGTTAATAAATATCAATGATTAAGAATAATAGCCAACTTAAATTTATTAATTTTTAATCTTATCAATATTAAAATTGTTGATATGTTTATTATTTTATATCCAAAAAGATAATTTATAGAGTTTTAATACATTAACCATATAATCGCCAAAAGTCTACATTTGGCAACGAATTATTGTCACAAAAAAAATCATGTTTTTTGTGACGTTTGAAATTCTCGACACCAAATGCTCAACCTTTGTTGACAAAATATACAAACCGTCACAAAGTTAGCTGTTTTTTGCGACGACCATAGAAAAGTGTCACTAAATAAACTGCTTTAGCGACCATATTATGTGACATCGACTTTGGGCGACGAATTTAGATATCATCACCAAAAGTCTACATTTAGCGGTGATTTTCAGTTTGTCACCCAAAAAAAAACGTAGCTAATAGTCTGTTTTATTGTAGCGAGGCTTTTTGTTTGTTGTTCCAGTTTAATCCATATCGTCTTCAGTTTGGGTAGGTTCTTTCTCTTTTTTATCTGATTTCTCCTCGTTAGTTCAAATCCAATCCTTTTAATCTTTGGCTTGTGCTCATCTTTGTCCGTATGATGCAATTTTGTGTGTCACGTGTGACCCAACGATCTTTGAACTGGGTAGTTGCTTAGCTGCAACCTGCCAATAGGGATATTTTATTATATTCTTTTTTTTAGGGATATTTTATTATATTCTTACGATTTTTGTTTTATCATAACCAGATAATACTTTTACTGTTGAGTTATAGGCTAAGAACTTTTGAGCTTCCAATTTTGTTTAGGC
This sequence comes from Erythroxylum orinocense, assembly GCA_025531955.1. NCBI lineage: Eukaryota > Viridiplantae > Streptophyta > Magnoliopsida > Malpighiales > Erythroxylaceae > Erythroxylum > Erythroxylum orinocense. The sequence goes on along the minus strand of JANZLX010000007.1, from coordinate 8,601,424 downwards.
ACTTTCGCTTGTATTGGAATTCTAGAGATCATACTGGCCGGTGTACTTAGTGGCTTGCCTCTTCCCATAGTGAAACCTCTGGTTCCATCGGGCATTCTTGGACCCCTGGAAATTTGCTGAGCGGATGGCTCATAAGTAGACGAAAAGAGACAACATCAAGGCACACTTGCTCAGATTATATCCAATAACGGAGGTTATCTTTCTTATTCGAAGGTATAGACACTGCAAATTCAAGTACTACCTCTTCAGCTTTTTCTTTTGGATCCACATAATTGCAGTATATATTAATTCACAAATTCATTTAAACAGAAATAGACAGTTGCAAAACATTCTTACTATACTCTTAGTGGCAGAGTCTGCATTGTTTAGCTGAGAGGATTCTTCATATAGTTCTGGATTGACCGTGTCATCATCATCGAACATGCCATCAAACTCCGACTTTCTGTTCTTGAGAACAGATTTTGCCATCATACCGAGCATCTAAGCAGTAACCTTACACGGAGCCCTTTTCTCCAGTTCCTTTCATCATTCAAAGTCTCAACCTGGTAAAGTCACAGAATTATAAAGAAAAGGGATAACAAGAATTTATGGAAGCCACATTACAACGGAAAAAGTGTAAAACCTTGACGTACTGCTCTCTCAGCAATTTCTGGACCCTCAAACTCCACAAGTGCATGTAGCTTGAAAATAAAGAATCATGAGAAAATATGCTAGCTATAACATCTTGGTGCTTACAAAATATGTGGCTTGATTATCAATAACTTGTTGCTCATTAAGAAATAACTACGTTTGGAGCGTGATGAACTGGATTCTTAGGGATGGCATATTCTAATGGTCTTCCCACTGCTTACAAGAGGAATATGTGAGTAAGCAGCAAAGACCTCAATATGAACTAAAACCTATTAACAAAGAAAAGAGGAAGTCCCTAAATAGAAACTTAACCTTCCAACCACACTGAATCTTTGCTAATGTGTTTTGCCATAGATTCATTTGCAAGAAGACTCATATCACTAACCAATGCCCATATTTGAATGAAAGTCAACATTACAACGGGTAATCCATATTTCCTATTTCCTCATTAGTTGTGCCGTTTCAACAACATGCTCATTCTCACATCTCACTCTTGCACACCACTGCCAACATGGCAACTTACTATCAGCACTCCAATCATGCTTCTGTTGGTAGTCGAAGACCCTATCGTCGCAGGGGAAATAAAGGACAAGGGGTAGATCTCATAAAATCTCCTGTGAGCTTTGCAACAAACCAAGCCATCATGCTCTAAAGTATTACAAACATTTTGACACTAATTAACAGGGCCACCAATCTTACAACACCAATCAGCAGTCCACTCCTCCTGATCAGCAAGCCTACATTGCTCATCAGTCCACCCCACACAGTGACGTAGCTACGTGGAGCTACATGGGGGCATTGGGCCCTCCAAAGCTTTTTTAAAAAATTATTTTTAATATATATATATATATATAAAAGGACAGAGTTATTTAAGGATCAGTGGGATACTGGGCCCTCCAAAATTTTAAAAAATAAATATTTGAGCTCTTCTATATTAAATTTCTGGCTCCGTCACTGACCCCACACAACTCATCCGATGCTACGTCTGATCCTAACTGGTTTGTTGACAGTGGTGCTACCAACCACGTCACAGCTAATCTTTCCAATCTCACTATTCAGAATGCTTACACTAGAAAAGAACAACTTGCAGTTGGTAATGGTTCTAAACTTCCTATATCCCATATTGGCTCTTCCTATCTCTCTTCAGCCTCCATTTTTCCTATCAAGTTAAACAACATTCTTTATGTCCCTAACATCACCAAAAATCTATTAAGTATTTCTCAATTGACAAAGGCTAATCAAATTGTTGTTGAATTTAATGATTCTTGTTGTGTTTTTAAGGACAAAACTACAGGGAGGACTCTACTCAAGGGGCTGCTCCAGAATGGCTTGTACAGCCTTAAACCAGACCCTCCTCCAAGATGGCCTGTACAGCCTTAAACCAGACCCTCCTCCAAGATGGCCAGTACAATCTTCATCCACTACTTTCTCTTCTGCCTTATTAGTTGAATCAAGTGTAAATGAGTGGCATGCTCGTTTAGGGCATCCAAATGCTACTGTATTGAAATACATTTTACAATCAATGAATTATAATTTTTAGTCTCCTAATTCTTCTTTCAAATTTTGTGATTCAGGTCAATATGGCAAACACCACAAACTCCCCTTTCAGACACATGTAACCTCTACAACACAGCCCCTAGAAATTGTTTATACTGATGTTTAGGGCCCTAGTCCTTTTCCTTCTACCACTGGACATAGGTATTATCTCATCTTTGTCGATGCCTTTCATAAATTCACTTGGTTGTATTCCTTCAAACACAAATCAGAAACTATGGTAGCATTCATTCAATTTAAATCTTTTGTTGAATTATAGCTAAATCATAAAATTAAGGCCTTACATAGTGACATGGGAGGGGAATTCACACTTTTAAAATCTTTTCTTACTGCCCATGGCATTCTGTTGTGGACACCTTTATAGGACAGACTTATAAAAGGAAGCAGAAGGGTTAAGCGTTGGTTTCTAATTTTGTTAAGATTCTGGTTTATCTAGGATTGTTTGTTATTAACGTTTTATTGTTCTTTCCTTTATTTGCTTAGTTACCCTACAGAATAGGAATTCTAATTCGATGTAATAAGTTAGCATATTTATAAGGCTATGAGAGAAATAAAACGACAGCCAAAAAATTATCAAACAATTATAAGATCAGATTCTCTCTTTAACGAGGTCCAAGGTTTCAGTCTCCCTTTGACGAGCTGATTCATCAAAATAGGTCGTTCAACGAATATGAATTCAAGGAAGGGAAAAGGAAAGTCCCAATTGATTGAGTTTGATTTTACAGTTAATCGCCCAGTGACTCGATCTTGCACTAGGAAACATAACACATTCAAACACGCTTCAGCTGTCCTTACACCCATCAGCAAAGTGGGATTCCAAAATGCAAATATAGGCATGTGATTGAAACTAGACTTACTTTACTTTCTCATGCCAACTTACCTCTATAGTTTTGGTTAGAGGCTTTTCAGACAGCCACTTACCTTATCAATTGTTTACCTACCCCTGTGTTAGGGTATAAATCCCCATTTCAAAAATTATTCAACAAACTTCCCTCCAACAATTATCTCAAAGTCTTCAGTTGTGCTTGTTTCCCATTTCTCCGATTCTACAACAAACATAAGTTTGGATATCACACCAGCAAATGTATTTTTCTAGGCTATAGTCCCACTCATAAAGGCTACAAATATCTACATCCTACAGGCCACATCTACATCTCTCGCCATGTAACCTTCAATGAACATGAATTTCCCTACTCCACATTATTTAAATCATCTCCTCCATCTGCCAATCCTCCTTCTAGCCTACCTATTTCTACCCTCATAGATACTTTATAGATCATTCCAGTGCACTCCCCTATGGTGGATCCCTCTTTGCAGTCATTTTCTTCTGAAACATCACATCAGGTAACTATTTCTCCTCTTCCAGCATTTACATCTTTTTCTCCTCACCTTTTTGCTCCTTCCAGTGTCTCCAATTTACACCCTATGCAGACTTGCCCAATTTACCTTCAAGCACAAGGTATACATTACCTCTCTTTCTCCTTCAGCACACAAATTATCTGAACCTAACTCACCATTCATTGCTCTATCTGATCCTAAGTGGACCCAAGCAATGTTTGAAGAAGTTCAGGCCCTGTAGAAAAATCACACATGGCATTTGGTCCCTTATGACTCCTCTAAATCGATTCTTGGCACTAGGTGGGTGTTTCGCATCAAGTATAACTCTACTATGGAAATTGCCAAATACAAAGCCCTATTTGTAGCTAAGGGATTTAATCAAATACAAGGCCTTGACTTCACCGAAACCTACAACCCAGTGGTTAAATCCTCAACTATTCGGGTCATCTTATCACTTGCAGTAAGTCACAACTTGGATATTTAGCAGGTGGATATCAATAATGCGTTCCTAAATGGAACTTTGGTTTTGAGGACCCTACTTTTCGAAGGTTTTGAGGACCCTACTTTTCCTAATCATAACTACCGCTTAAATAACGCTCTCTATAGTCTTAAGCAAGGTCCCCGAGCTTGGTACACCACTCTCAAGTCCACTATTCTCCAATGGGATTTTCAACAATCATTATCTGATACTTCTCTCTTTTACAGATCTATCAATGGCAATATCCTACTTCTCCTAATATATGTTGATGACATTCCCTACAGCAATCAGCTCAATCATCATGCAATTAAACACAAAATTTGCACTGAAAAATCTTGGCAGTCTCAGTCACTTTCTTGGATTTGAAGCATACAGAAATGAATCCAGATTATACCTCTCTCCGCGCCAATACACGCTGGATATTTTGGCCAGAACTAACATGATGAATTGCACTCCTTGCTCGATCCCCTGGCCACTAGCACCAAGCTTTCAGTTGATGATGGTCCTCTCTTTGCCAATCCCACTCTCTACCGCAGCACTATCGGCGCTCTTCAATACCTATGTCACACCAGACTAGACATAAGTTATGTCGTGAATGGCTTAAGTCAATTTCTCTCTACTCCTCATGACTCCCACTAGGTTGCTTGCAAGCGAGTCATACTGTATCTCAAGGGTACCACTGGTTACGCTCTCCTTCTTCGGTCCTCATCTCATCCTCTCTCTCTCCAAGCTTATAGCGACTCTGATTGGGCTGGCAATCTAGACAATAGGAAGTCGACAATTGGGGGTTGCGTCTTCCTAAGGGGTAACTTAGTGTTCTGGACATCTAAGAAACAGACTATCGTGGCCAAATTTAGTATCGAAGCTGAGTATCGTGCCCTAGCTCAAGTTTCTACAGAGGTGACACACACCTATTCTCTCGTGTGACAACCATGGTGCACAATCTCTAGCCCTAAACCCGATGTTTCACGCTCGAACAAAACACATCGAGGTTGATGTGCATTTCATACAAGACATAATAGAGAAGAAGGAATTAGAGGTTCGCTACATACCCACCAAAAATCAAGTAGCTGATTTATTTACCAAGCCTCTCACAACGGTCCGATCAGTGGCGTTGCTTTCCAAGCTCAATGTCGCCGTTCATCCCCATTTTTTCTTAAGAGGGGCTGATGGAGCTAATGCATATGGGTCGGTTTCTCAAATGACCCAACAAAAAGATTTGCAACCAGCCCAAATAACAAATGAGAACGCAGAAGCTCAAGCCTATCCTAATGCTTCTAGAGGATTCCAATCTGTCCACCATGCATCTGTACAGTATACACGAAAATGCATACAACAAAATATCTAGTGTGATGATAGTATGTCATAATCAGTTACAAATTATAGCCATTGGATTATAACAACTTAAGATAAATGGATAAAATGCATTGATCTCTTTGTATAAATTGACTGTACAATTTGACAATAAAGTTAACGTCAGATTTACAAATTTTTCTCAAAAGTTTACAGTAAGGACTAAAGAATCAATCACGCAATAAAATGAAACCTTTCGAATTCAATTGTCACCTTCGACCAATACTGTTACATCCACGTTTCCTTGCAAGGAGGAGTCAGATTTCGTGTCATGATTTGGTATGGAATATACCTTTGATACATAACTTCTAATTGAATAGTATTTGTTTAAAAGAACAAAGTTACGCAGCCAGGCTTATGATCTATAATCCCTTCATACTAGAAACATAAATGCAAGGATCGAAAATCGATGTGAACCCTTGATGTAGGGACCGAAAATCAACTGAAGCTGGCTAATACTACTAGCAGGTTGCATAAAAATCGACAATATTTAGGGAAAAAAGCAACGCAATATCTTGAAAAGCAATTTCTGCCTTCATCTGATCTCATGTTTCGAGGAGAAAATGAAAAGATACAATGGAAGTTCAGGATTGAATCATGAGGACCAAAAAGTTTAATTGGAACCCTCAAATTGGTTAAAAGGATAGCACATTAGCCTCTCGAAAACTTGGCCAAGAACGTTCATATTTGCATAATTTTAAGAGACATAAAAAAGTTTTCAGCAATTCCATGAATTCACATTAGAGTTATAAGAATTGATGACAGATACAAACATGAGAAACAAAAGAATATGAGAAAACAAAATCGTAAAAAGAACAAAGAATCAACAAATTAGAAACCTAATTCCAAAACAAAAATAAAAAAAGCACCAAAAAAAGAAAAAACGAAAACTCACTTAGCATTCTTGGTATCGGACTTTGATTTACCTCCTTTCATCACGAATCCTGCAAGTCAAAACACATATCAACTACAAAAACGCTGAAAACAAATCAAACAAAGTGGAAATTGATGAAAACCTATACAAGACCGAAAAGGAACTTACTGGTGCGATCAGGCAGAGCTGTACTTCGGGTTTCAGAGAGAGAGATGAGAGGAATGGAAAAAAAGAGGAGGGGGTTACTTGTTAGGGACTAAAAGGCGGAGAAGAAAAAGAAACATTACGAGCAGAAACCAGCAAAATGGTGGAAAATGTTACTTTTAAATATCAATTAAACAAAAGGAAAATGCGACGTTTTATTCAATAAAACGCCGCGACTTCTATTTCGTGACGTTTTAATAAAAAAAAAGTTACAAAAAGTGTTACAAATCTACGTCGTTTTCATAAAATGTCATAAAAAAATTCAAATTTTTCATGACATTTTTCAAACGTCACGAAAAGTCTTAAGATTTCGAGATATTTTATCAATAAAGCATCGCAGATTGTGTTGTTTTCTTGTAGTGTCGGTGTTTTGTCCAAGAGGATGTTAAAATGAGCTCCAAGGTTAGTTTGCTGCGAATAATCATCTTCATCATTAAGTAGGTTGAGGGAGTGCCTACAAGTGTTGCTGACATGCTCGATAACCCTTCTGCAGGCTTCATGCCTCTTAAAATGAATCCCTCGTATTCTGTTGTGTCTCTTGATACAAGAGAATGGCTTCAGTTACTTATGAATATTTAAATGCCGTGAAGGCCAAGAAGGAAAAGCTGAGAGCTGGGGTCATAAAACCGCCCTTGTGAGCTAGTGAGGTTTATTCATAAGATACTGGAGACGGCAAATGCAATGATTGCTCCAAGTACAGCGAGCTTTCTCTGAATGCTCGCTGTAAGATCTATATTGATTTATATAGGGAAGGTTCTTTGAAGCTCAGCAGCGAGTAGAGGAAGCTTCATATGTTCCCAGTATTATCTTCCGGTGGTTCTTCTGGGACTGAAGACAAATTATTCATTGTTTGGATCACAGTCTCACAGAGACTCCCCAAAGAAGATAAAAGCCAGTTTAGGACCCATAATAACTTACTAATTACTATCTTCATCCTCGTCATATTCTACGATATTATTATTCATGGTTTGACTTAAATTAAATTAAATCACTTATTTACTTTCAAGATAATAACTTCTTAATTATTTAAAACCTTAAATGCGTATATACGTTAGGGTTCGCACTTCAGAGCATAAATAAAGAAGTTGAAGAATATAAATGAACAAGATTGGAAGAACACCATGAGTAAGAAAGAAAGTTAAGTATAATAAAAAAATAAGAGGAATCGTTATAAAAAATAAGTCCGATGTAGGAATCGTTATAAAGTTAAGTATACTCATGGTGTTCTCACAAGATTGGAAGAACGCCATGAGTATAATTTTAAAGTCTATTCTAATAATCATTGTAATTCTTTTAATTATTACATTCACGAAATGTAAAGGCGGACCAGTAGTAGATATTGTGTGTGTGAAAATAATAAGTTATCATGAATTTATAATGACATCATCGTACATTCTTTATACTATGCGAACTAGGTTTTGCATCTGACTCTTCTTTTGCCTCATTCTGAAACTATTAATTAGTTATATCGAAATTTAAATTGCGTACCTAATCGTGCACTGTGTGAAATAGTTTTGGGATCACAATAGAAAATAGAGGGTCTTTATAAGAAATTGTCCTACTTAACAACCTTATAGAGGGTCTTTACAAGAAATTGTCCTACTTAACAACCTTATTTCTCCTCCCCGAGGACAATTCAAAGGCTAACAATTAAACCTGGCTAATGTAGAACCCCTACGATATTATTTAAGATCGAGCTAGTCGCTTTTTACGGCCTGCATGCAAATAGTCAATGAACATATGTACAAGTGATATCCGGTCCTTAATCACGATCGTTATGTGAGAATCAAAGGACAAATCTGACAGTAAATTCATGGGATAAGATATTCGCTATTTATATTCGTCACCAAAAAAGTCTCCAAATACCCGTGGCAAACGATTATAGGTGATGTTTCTCTAATTGTCTCTAATAGTTTTTTCCTACATTTTATTTTTATAGGAAAAAGTTGCCAATATGTTTTGCCTACATTTAATTTTTATAGCTAAAGATTATTAGCTACATTTTCGAAATTGTAGCTAAAATTTTTTTGCTATATTTCCAAAAACATAGCTAATTACTTTTAGCTCTATTCTAGAAATATAGCTAAAAGTTTTTATTTACGTTCTGTAAAATATAGTCAAATTTTTAATATACATTTTAACTAAATATTATATCATGTTAATTATAATTATTTATGACATTTTTGGTTCATATCTTTGTATATAATATTTAGACTTTTTTTAATTTATTAATCAAAAATATAATACAAAAATAATTGAAAATTTGAAGCATTGTATGTAAAAAATAAAATATCCTTAAATTTGATCGTATACAAGATTTTAATTACAACTTAAAAATATTTATATACAAAATAAAAATTACAAGATTAATTTAATCACTCGTACTTGTTTTCATCTTCACTGCTTATATAATCCTAACCCAATAATTTTCCTAGGTTCTTTCATACTTGGCTAGCCTTTTTTAAGCGTCTTGTTTTCCTCTTCATAACATTGAACATATGTTGGCCTTGATGAAGATGAAGTGGTTGACTTAGGGCTAAACCCAAGATCTTTGATAAACTCAAATTGTGTACTAATTACATTGTGCAAATTTCTTCTATATTTGGCTCATTTCCTTCAAACATTGATGTTTGGAGCAACTCTTGCATTTTATTGTAAAATTAAAAAAATTAATATTGAATACAAATATTATTATTTAGTACTACATAAATAAATAAACTTAAAATTTAAACAAATTTTTATACTTACAGAATTATTGTGCACTCCTTTAGACATCTACCCTTAGTCTTCCTTATAGTGAGTAAGTTTGTAGAGTGTGATCCTATCATACTCTTCTCTATGTAATTCCTTTTCACTCTATTTTATGAAAAAAAAAATACAATGCATAATAAATAACATAGTGCTTATTGATATAATTATAACTTATAAATAAAGAACTTACATACTCTTTTCGCATGACAACAAATGGTTTGAAGCCTTATTTGTAAGGAGATTTCATTTTTCCTCTATTAACCTTGGCCTTATCAAACTTTTCCTAAATAAAGAAAAAATATTCATTATATCGTGTAACAAGATTAATGGAAGCAAATGTGAAGGGAAAGAAAACAAACATGAACGTTGGGAGGGGCCCAATAATCACACAAATTGCTCCAATTTTCTAGAGACATCCATTCCAAAACATGTCTCCTTGTCTCCACTTCCAAAGGAAAAAATTTGTAAAATTGATGTAGTCGATAATGATAATCTCTAATTACCAAAAAAAAAAGATAATGACAATCTCTAGTCTTTTGTTTCAATAGTGAAGTGACACAGTTTGAAACATCAAGGTTGTCGATATCTACAATATTTAATTTTATCTGTGAAAAACAAGTAAGAGTGTAATTAATCTTAAAATAAGTGAAACAATATTGTATATAATTAAATAAGTTGAAAATTTACCGAAGCTTTATCTAAAACATTCTTTAGCAAGTTGTCTCCTTTTAACTGCTTTCATGTTTTAAGCAAGATAATTCAATTCTGGCAATCACCTCTAACTCACTAGTCAATTTTGCTGATTGAATCTTGTCTAAAGGATGACCTTGTGAAGTATCAATATGTACTGACAACTTATTTTTTATTGCAACATTCATTCATTGCAACTCACAACCTCTAATTATACCTTTACCTCTTTTTCTGAAATTGATATGGAACTTGAGAACAAATAAATAATGATAAGAAAATATGCATTAAACATGTAAATATATATTTGGACATAAGTCTATTTGTAGGTGTTAAAGATTAACAAACTTGCAAATCCCTTTATATTAGTTAAGGCAGATGGAGGTTGCTGCTGACTTGCTTTATTGATTGATGAGGTCGATTGTTGTTATTGGCTAGGTTCTGATTGATCTAGTTGTTGTTAGGTAGGAATAATTTTGATACTTGCCACCTTCCTTCCTTTGTTTCTACCAGGTGCCATTGTATTGGATATCTATAACTCAAAAAACAACAATCTGCATTAACATAACTCAAACATTAACAATTCGCATTAACATAACTCAATCATCAACAATCTGCATTAACATAACTCAATTGTCAACAATCCACATTAACATAGTTCAACATCAACACTCTACATTAACGCAACTAAAAATGTTAACAATTCGTATTAACATAACTCAGTCATTAACAATCTGCATTAACATAACTCATTTATCAATAATCCACATTAACATAACTCAACATCAACAACCCGCATTAACGTAACTCAAAACATTAACAATCCATATTAACACAACTCAATCATCAACAATCTGCATTAACATAACTTAATTATTAACAATCCGCATTAACATAATTCAATCATCAACAATTTGCGTTAACATAACTCAAACATTAACAATACGCATTAACATTAGTCAAACATCAACAATCCACATTAACATAACTCAAACATCAACAATACGCATTAACATAAATGTTACCAACATGACATTTCAAACAACATAAAAGAACACTTATATTACGTTCAATTATCATAATCAAGGTCTTGAAAATCATCATTATTAATTGCATTATGATTCGACTCTTCATCACTATTATATTCGCCAAAGAATCATCAATGTCATATAATTCATCCTCAACATATTCTTCATCTCTTTCTATAACAAGATTGACTTGTACTTCATTTTCTTGTAGTATATTGGGATCAACATCTCTCCTATGGAATGATGATATATCTTTACTATCCTTCTAAAATATAGCACAATCATACTTATAAGTATCTATTGATATATATCCTAATCCAAGGTCCCTTAACAATTTCTTTGCTTCATATTAAAATTTGGGCAATTTATCTCCAACAAGTAATGCATCATTGAGCCAGTCGATTAATAAGTCAAAAGATTTGTTACTTCATTTATTATACACCTTCAAATGCAACAACTTCACAACAAAAGATAGTTGTTAGAATTTCGAGCACCTCGGATGTAATTCTTCTTAAGCAACTTTCAATAACTTCATAAAATTATCTTCTATAATAGTACCAATTATGTTACGCAAACTAATTTTATTCATAGTCTCCATATAATTCCCATAATCCTCTAACATCTTACCAATCTCATCATCACCATCGTCAATAATATCACATTCTTCTACATCATTATTGTTACTACCATCAAAGCATGTATCAACACTTGTACTACAACTTGCTTCAAAATGTTTGCCATGATAAATCCATAGAGTATATAATTTATCTATGACTCGTAATAGCAAGTGATTATATACGACATCTTGACTTTGAATTTTCATATTTAAGCAATATATGCATGGACAACGAATACAATATTCTACACCAATTTGATTATTTACAATTTATCTAAAACTCTTAACTCCTCCTAAGTACTCAGTAGACCATTTCTAATGAAACATCCAACTTTTGACCATCTAGCTATACAATTAAAAGTAAATTACTAAATATAATTTAAGTTTTAAATAACATAATGATAAATCAATACAAGTTGACAAACTAAGTTTTAATTCAAACAAACAATGAAATATAAGTTAACATACTAAGTTTGAAATCATAACATAACTAAGGTATGTGGCATTGTTAGACCTCGTGAATTGAGAAAGGTTCTTCTCACTGTGACTCTTAGGCTCGTAGAATATTTCATTGATAAGCCTCAATGAAGCTACATCATGGGATTCCAGCTTATATACCATCCAAGTGGTTTATAAAACACATCATCTATAATTATAGGAGGATTTCTTATATGAATAGCCTGAAATTATGAATTATAGTTGACATACAAAGTTTGAAATCATACATAACCAAGGTATGTGGCATTATTATACTACATGAATTGAGAAAGGGTCTTCTCGCTACGACTCTTAAGCTCGTAGAATATTTTACCGATAAGCCTCAATGGAGCTACATCATGGCTTTACAGCCTATATACCATCCAAATGGTTTATAAAAACACATCATCCATAAGAGATCAATCTTAGTCCATATGCACTAAATACTTATGTAATTCAAACATCTAGCAATCAATGATTCTAACAATATTCCAAACAACAACACAAAACTGAGACCTTCCTTACATGCACACAAAACCCAAACTCAAATACATAGACTATTAAAGCAGAACATGAAAACTAAACAAAAGTTGGATAGCTTACATGGACGGACGGACAACCAGAGACAATGAAAAACGAATGATGAAGCTAGATGATTATTAATGCTCTTCAAAGCAAAACAGGGCCTAAGAAAATGACGATTTTGTATTTAATATAATACACTTGTTCAATGTCAATATGAACATACACTAACATTATTTGAACCTATAAGAATTGGACATACACTAACATTACTATATTTTTTAACAAGTCTGAACATATAACTATTAATATAAATGCTCTACTATTACGTTATTTTTCAAAACAAGAAGCCAAATGAATCTTCACAGGTTAATTGTTAACCACATTAGAGAGATAATCATTATTAAAGGATCTTCTCCCAAACTTTCCTCGTATCTGATAACTAATTAGTCTTTCTGATAGCTTAATTTTTCCATGTAACTAAGATTGTTTTCAGTTTTTAGCATTTTGTAGACTTTGCTTCTTGTATTAGTACTACATTGTAATTTTAGGCTACGTCCTTGATCAATTTAATTACGTCATTTTCCAAAAAAATTGTAAAACGAGCTTTCCAAAACTATAATTTGAAGTGGTGTTGTTTTCAAAATTATGATTTAGAAAAGGTATCAGTCAAACATCTTAAAGATTTATTAAATTGACTTTTAAACCTCGAAATAGCTTTAAAAATAATGCTAAATATGCATATTTTTTCAAACCATAATTTGAGAAAAAAATTTATTATAAATAGTAACATGTTTCTTATTTTTATAAGATTATTTAATCTTTACCACAATATTTTATTGTTAATATTATTTATGCATTTTAATCGCTATTTATCCATTACAACAACTTTACGTAGCACTTTAATTTTGAGTTTAACTAATTTCATAATATTTTTATTATGATCACTAATCAATCAATTAAATTGTTTTTATTCACAATTTAGTCCGTATCATTTCTATCAACAACAATTCAATAACATTACCAAACAAGTCCTATAGATGCCAATATGAAGATTTATTAATAATTTTAAAATATGAATGTAATACATGTTCTTCCTTTTAAAATAGCATACTCCTCGTTTACAAAGCCCAATAAATTTTTTGTGAGTATTTTAACTTATGGTTATAATATAAATAATATGCATTCAATTCAAATCCAATAACATACTACTAATTTGTCAAAAACAACTCAAACAAAAGTATTAAAAAAATTCTAATTGAACTTTCATCATATTATAGACAGTACTCAAACAAGCTTCTTAATCCATATTCAACTTCAATCAACTCATTCTGGAGGCATTACCCATCTCACCATCATTATTATCACAACACACATTCACCATCAACCAAACCACAACACACGGAGAGAACACAAAACTCAACAAAAAACAACACTCAAATACAATAATGTCACCATTACTAGAAAAACTAGAGTGCAAAGGATGGACCAATTACCTCAACCGATGATTAAACAGAGACCTCAACCAATGATTAAACAGAGACAATGAAGAAGATGAACAAATGAAGACGACAATGGAAATGGAAGAATAAAAACATACAGGAAGATCAAAATGAAGAAGACAACCAGGCAAGGAAGGCTTCATTTTCTTTAGTTTAAAAAGGAAATGAAAACGTCTTTTTCATGTAATTTATTAAAATGTTGTAACATTTGGCGATGTTATGTAATCATCATTAAAGAGACATTTTTGGCGACGAATTAATAAAATCGAGGCCAAATTGTTATCATTTGGTGACGTTTTCTTAGAAGTGTCACTAAAGGAAGTTTTTTACGATGATTTTATAAATCATGGCCAAATGTGTTTTTATATATATTGTAATATGATTTCTATAAAATAGTATAGAATTTACATATAATAAATAAAGTTTTGTGACACCACATAAAATTTTCAAATCATATATTTTAAAAAAGATTAATAAAAAGGATAAATTTATGTTATATAAATTATTTTTTGTTTTTTTAGTTTTATAATTTTTTGAATGACATTGTTGTTAACTAAATTTATTTTTAAACTTACAATAGTTGTCAATAATATTAAATTTGATTTTTAAGAACATGAACTTAATATTTAATATTGATTTCCATTTTTTACTATATTACAATAAATATAATTATATATGGTAATTAATATAATGTTATATGAATGTGTAGATAATAATTATAATTAATATAATGATTTATCAATGTATGGATAATAGATAAATTTTCTCATATCATATTTATATAATATATTAGTCTATTTAATCCTAATTCTATATTTATTATATATAAATTGTGTGCTATTATATAAATGTTATATATTATATATAAGTCCGTAGCCAATAGTTAAGCCAAATGGTAATCGGCCACCATTTAGCGATGGTTTCTCTAAGTCGTCTCCAAATGGTATATTTCTTTCGAATTAATTGAAAATGTCATTTTATTTAACAACAAACAATGTCGTTTTCCATTAGTTATTAACACCAAAATGAATCTCTCTTCATTTTTGTGTTAGTCGTTCTATTTCCTCTTAGTTCACAGTTCAAGAAGTATTGTCTCTTCTGTTGTGATCGTCTCTTGTGTTGTGGTCATCACCTTCAAAGAAGCATCGTCTCTTGTGTTTGTACTATTCTTCCTTTCTGTTTTCAAGAACCTCCTTGTTATGTTCTATTTTTCTACTACGTTTTGAAATTTATGTGAGTTTTGCGTTATGCTTATAGTGTATGGGTTTTTGTTTGTGAATGTGCTTGGAAAATGGTGAATTGTGTTTCTGTGTTGGTTGTGTATGAGTTGACTTTTTTTTTTACCTTCTATGCTTGTTTGAGGAAAGCTTACTAACTATTTGATGAAAGGTTTGTAAGAGTATTTAACTTTTACAAGGGATGTTTATGTACTTCATTCTTTTTTTAATTCAATCATAGTAGCTCTCTCCATATCTGAGGAAGGGCTCGGGGGACCTAACTATTTTTATGAAAATATTAACTTTAAAGGAAAGCACGTTAAATTATGAATCCCCTAAACATAGTACATTCACACTTAACATTCTCACCCTTATCAGATGAAGTAGTCTCAGTTAATAGATCAAAAAATTAACATTGTTAGAATGTTGAAACAATCAAATAAGAAGTCTTTTATTGACTTTTCATAATAAAACTGTTTACATAAATTCATCACAGAATGTTGATGTGGCTACTAGTTTTCGATGGTAGAAATGAGGTCCGATGGGAGGAATGTGGCAAAATTCTCTCTGATGAAGAACATATCAATGTACAACAAATCTCTTTATCAAAGTCTAATCACCTCTTGCCTTCAATGGCTAATCTTCTTCTTCAAGGTTTTTAGTATTATCCGAATTAGCTCTCTTTCTTCACTATCTGCATCTCATTTTCTGTTAGAAAACTATTAGATGAACATTTGATTATATATATTATGTGTTGTGTAAAGCTTCCTTAAATTTTAAGAGAACATAGATGAAAATGGAGGCAGTGGCAATGTCCTGATTGTCTGTACAGGATTAGGAAAATTTGTTGTTTTAGAACAATCGTTGATTCCAAAAACTTTATCTTTTCAGTAAAGTATGCGTGTGTTCAAATTTGGGTTCCTTATACCATTTAATTTAGCTATTAAAGGCAATGTTTGGTTGGGATTTATTAATGAAATGGAATTTAATGTAATATTATTTCATCGTTTAGGATAAGGTTTTATAATGGAATGAGATGAGATGGGATGGAAGTGGAGGGCTTTATATTACATCATATTCCATCCTAAATAGTAAAAATAAAAAAACCTTCGATTTTGGGGGGTTTAGTATGCAATGTAAAATGATAAATAACTTAATACTATATTGCATTATAAACCCTTCATCCAAACAATATTTCACTATATTACATTATGATTCCATCCCTCCTAAATAACAATTTTCTAATATTACACCCATTTACATTTCATTCCATTATAAACAATTCATTTTCATTATATTCTATTAAAAATCTTACATCCAACCAAACATAGTCTAAGTTTTATACTATTTGTTTCTTAGGTGAAATGCATCGTACATGCGGTTCATCTAATTGAGTGATCCATACTGCACCTGGGAAATTGTTCACTATATCTTCTGCTAGTTTAGTTAAAGTCAAGAAGTTATTAGAAGAGGATGTCAATAAAATAACACCTGAGGGAAGATCTTTAATTGTTTCAATTGATGCCTTCGAACATGCGAGGAGCCTTATAGGGAATCTAGACATTAGGAACTCCTTTACCTCTTCTGCCGAGTCTCAATCACTTGGAATCTAAAAAAATAATTATTTCTTTTTCCTTTTCAATTGAATATTAGGTGTGAAACTTTATTTATTGATTGTTTTTAAGAATTGATAAGCTTTTAATTAAAAGCTTGTATTATTTACCATATATCATTATATTATATTACTTATAACCATATTTCAATATTTATTGTTGTTATGTAAGAATCATATACGATCATTATATTACATACTTCATGTTAAAATTATTTGAAAATTTTGTGACACCATAAAAATTGTCAAATCATATAATTTAGAAGATAAAAATAAAAGGCATAAATCTATGTAATATTAATTAATTTTGAGTTTATAATTTTATCAATTATTGAAATGATTTAACAATTTTGGCAACTAAATTTATTTTTACATTTAGAATCATTGTCCATAATGCTAAATTTGATTTTGTGGTTTGAACTTTTGATGACATTTTAAAAGATTCGTCACCAAAAGTCCAAGTTTTTGCGACAATTCACAAAAAGCTCGACCTTTGGTGAAGAAAATGTTAAATCGTTCGAAAAGGCTCATAAATCGTTGTCAAAGGCATGCATTTAGCGACATTTTGTAAAACGTCCCAGAAAGATAAGCTTTTCGAAACATTATTAAAAATCGTCGCAAAAAAGTTGACTTTTAACGACAATTTTCAAATCGTCGCCAAAAAAACGTAACTAAAAGTCAATTTTGTTGTAGGATGCCATGAAATAATGTATCAATGAAGGACTCTATTTCGATAAACTTGGGATGATGTCAATAAGGATACAAAATAAGACGAAGAATTGATGACACTAGACCGAACAGAACATTGTACACCACCACCAAAGCTAGAGACTATATCAAAGTAACATCTACATCTTATTCTTATACAAATAAAATAATAAATGTTACTACATATAGTAAAACATCTACAAATGAATATTTTTGGGACCTGAAAAATTATTATCTTATACGGAGTTATTAATTTATCGATAAATAAGTATTTTATTAATTTATTGATAAATTTATATTTATTAATTTATAGAATAATTTTTATTTTGTACATTATATTTATCAAATTAAACGATTAATTTTTTCCGTAACTAAGAAAAGAAAATAAATAAACAATTAGTTAATGATGGTGCATTGTATCTAAGTTTATTAATCTTGTCAAAAATAAGTTTATTAATCTTAAATTGGCGTGATTCAAAATAAAGTGTAAATAGATACATTAGAATATAAAGTGTTATGAATTGTTTCAAGTACACAGTACTGTATAGAGTTTATAATAGATACATGTACTTTAACTTCATATACCAAAATATAAAAATTCATATATTATATCTTCTCTTCCATGGCTACTTATTTGAAAAAAAGTCTACGCTAATTGATAAGATGAGAAAAGCATTATGTGAGTAAAAAAATAAGCGTCCCTCTTCAAGTCAAAAAGATTTGCAATAGTAGATTAAACAAAAGTTTAATCTCTCTATCAGTTAATCAATAATATCAAATACTCTTAAAAAGTCAGCAGAGTATTTGTCAAAAGAAATAACAAATAGCAATGTTAAAAGTCACAAATCAGCAAAATATTCTGAATTAGAAAAGGTATTATATGAGTGGTTTCTCCAATATTAAGAGAAAGTAAACATGACTGGAGAAATGATTCAAACAAAAGCAAAAGAGTTTCTACAGAAGATGTATGGTGATGCAAATCTAGAATTTAACTTCTCAAGTGGTTGGCTAGAACGATTCAAGATGAGACATGAGATTAAGTCTTATAGAAAGTTTGGTGAAAGTGGTTCAGTTGCCATGGAGAATATTGAAAAAGTTGTACCTGAAATTCGAGTTAAACTAGACAAATTTCATTGGAGGGATATCTATAATATGGATGAAACATGCTTATTTTATCGTTTGCAAACAGATCATTCACTAGCTATAAAGCAATTAGAAGGACGAAAAAAGGACAAGAAAAGACTTACTATTCTTGTTTGTTGCAATGGGGATGGTTCAGATAAAGTACCTCTTTGTATTATTGTATGCTAATCCTAGATGCTTTAAAAATGTGAATATTGACAATCTTAATTGTCAATATTGAGCCAACAAGAAAGCATGGATAACTAGATTACTCTTTCAAGAATTTGTTCGTTAGTTTGATGATAGAATGACAGGTAGAAAAGCGATGCTTATAGTAGACAATTGCCCAACCCATCCCAAGGTTATTGAAGGCTTAAGAAATGTTGAATTGTTCGTTTTTTTTTCTCCAAATACAACATCAAATTTTCAACCATGTGATGCTAGAATTATTCGATCACTTAAGATTTATTATCGATGTTGTTTTTATTCTAGCATCTTGAAAGACTATGAGATGGGAGCAATAAATCCTTAAAAAAAATAATATCCTGGATGTTATCTATTTTATTAATGCTACTTGAAATATTGATGTGAAGGCCACAACTATTTCAAATTATTTTCTACATTGAAAAATTTGATCCGAGGAAGGTATGCTTCTAGAAGAAGAAACTGGTGATGTTGAAGGCATTTAAAGATTAAAGAAAATTATTTCTAATTTACATTATAAAAATGTCATGAATGTAGAGCAGATTTTGAATTATCCTAGTAAAATGAAGCTTTAATAGAATCGGCTACGGACGAAGAAATTATTCAAGGAGTAATGGGTATGGAAGATGATGACAATCAAGATCCTGATGATAATAACGTTATACCACATGTTTCTTCAAAAGCAACTTTTCTTGTCATAAAGACTTTGAAAAATTACTTGCTTCAAAATGGGAAGAATGTGCTGAATGTAGTTTATGTCCTCCAAAAAGTTAAAGATAAAATTGAATTCAGTTCGCATAAAAAGAAGAATCAATCGACTATAGATACATATTTTAGAAAGCATAAAATTTGAAATAAAAATTTATTTTATAAATTATATATGTAATTTTCATACTTATTTAATGAATTATTATTTTATATTTTCAGTGGGCCGCAAGGAATTTTTTTAAAACTATTATCTTATGCATTTAGCGAGGTTATTATTTTATCATTGGCCCAAATCGGGATTGGAGAAAACTATTATTTAATTGAGATTATTAATTTATCGAATATTCATTTATCGAGGTTTTACTAATATTTATATATATATATATATAATATTATTAGTTTAGATAAATTTTAAGATTTAATTTGAATTGTTATAGTTCGTATCACATATTTTCCAGTATTACTTTTTTCCTAGAAGCATAAGAAATAAAATTTTCTGAAAAATTAAGAATCACAAAAAAATAGGATTTTTTTTAATTACTTTAAACCACATAAGAGATTCATGTATTAACTGCACTTCTAAATTTGAAAACAAGATACCAATTCTCAAAAAATACAAGTTTTAAAAAATAGGTAAATAAGGTTAACATCTTCTATTTTTCAAATAGAAAAACTCCGACTTATCTGTTGCTTAAGGCACACATTTTTTCTCATCATCTTTTTAGCGTACTGATTGCCAGAAAGGGATGATACAAACAAATGGTTTTCCAAATTAACAAAATGATTTAAGCCATTGGCTAACATTCAGATGGTGTAAGTTGATACTTGTCTATGCTCATGCACTATTCCTTGCTATATACAACGATATATAGTTTTTTGCTCTAGTTCTTGGAGATGAATACAACGATAAATTTGAGTACTACAATGCAGCGTCTCCTTGAGTTTGGACAAAAAATGAAAGGGATTATTACACTCTGCACATCAAAATTCAGTTTGCAGTTGAAAGCCTCAATGCCCCTGCTTTTATTTTCGTGAACAATCATACAAAAAGAGGCTGCCTGGTCAAACAATGGCATTAAAACACAAACGGCAACTCATGGATCCACTGTTGGGATCATAGTCAAGTTCCTTGTGCAATAGTGAGAGCAAATAGAAAAAGAATATCTGAAAATCATTATGGAAGATGCCACAAAATGTTTTATAGCAACATAGACTCTGGACTCTCCACGTAGCCTTTGAAGGCTCTTAGCCATTCTGCACCAATTGCACCTGAACGGAACAAAAGAAATGTTTAATCATCCAAGATTAGACTTTAGGGAGATGGGCTCTGTTTGGTGAATAGATTTCAAGGAGCTACATACCATCTATGACACGGTGATCACAGCTTAGAGTTGCCGACATAAATGAAGCAAATTTGAACTCATCAGGACCCAAACCAGGGATAACCCTCTTCTCAGCTGACCAAAAAAAAAACATGATAATAAAAAATTATGAATTATAAGCGAATGTTCTTCATAGTTGAGGCTTAAGTGCTCATTGTACCAGATCCAACCGCTAGAATGCCTGATTGAGGAGGATTAATGATGGCACAGAATTGTTTGATACCAAAAGGTCCTCCCAAATTGGACACAGTGAAAGTTCCTCCCTGAAAAATAGAAAAACCACATATTCAATATACATTCACAAGAGATAATGACCCAACAACCAACCTATACAAAAGTTTGCTACCTCATAGTCTTCTGGCCTCAAGCTATTGTCTTTGGCTTTTTGTGCCAAAAGTTTGACATCTTCAGCAATCCGAGACAAACCTTTCTTGTCTGCATCCTGCATATTTATGGAGCTTCATGTCATATAAGGACAGCTACAACCGAATAACAGAGAAGTAATGACTTGGTGAACATTCTCACCCTAATGACCGGGACATATAATCCATTGTCTGTTTGTACTGCTACATTAATGTTCACATTATTGTACCTGATTATAAACAAAAGAAAACAGTTATTTAACTGGGATTAACATTAATAACAAAAGAGTATTTACTGTATACTTACTGCCGGATATAGTCATCAGTCCACGAACTATTGCACCGGGGAACTTTTTTAAGAGCCAAAGCAGCAGCCTGCAATTACAGTGTTTGCAGTCCATTTCAATAATCCAAGAGGTTGAAATCGTGTCATCACACTCAAAGTTTGAATTTTTTTAATGGAAAATTTGCATGAATTATATAGTCTTATATGAGCCAATATTATTTCAAACCTGGAAAGCACATTGCCTACTATAAACATTTACATAGTTCCTTGGAATGACTTTCACTCCCACATAATCTATCAAATTGATGTGTTTCCTAAACATCAGTTAGGATAGAGTTCATACCTTAATCACAAGATCATTTACAGATATTTTTTTCCCACCTGAGGCCTCTTGTAACAAATTTAGCTTACTCCGCAAACTGTATACAGATCAATGGTGTAACTGATTATAGAACACAAGCACTCGTTTAATTTTAGACATAGCACATACAAATACTTACTCCATAAGTTTGTCAACACATGCATCAACTGTCAGATAATAATGAGGAATGGTTTGCTTCGAGAACAGCAAACGTGAAGCTGTGACCTGTAGAGCGCAAGAAATTTGTTTCAGAGTAAACTCGAAATGAGATCAAATGCATGATGATCATTGAAAAAGAATGTGACATCACATACAACACCACAACAGAACTTGGGAACTTCACTAAAATGAAGGATCAGAATCAACATGGATCAATAATAGTTTAAATGCTATCTTAAATGTCATGTGATACAGCAAGGCATGAAGTCTAAGCTTTGCAGGCTTTCAGAATAAGCTTCAGTTTAAAATATAAATTGTTTTGGCCAAGAATATCTTGGAAAATCAGACAAGTGAACTAAAATTCGTGGGTACAATACCTTTCTTATTTGTGTATGAGGTATGTCTATGTAATCTAAAGTAGGCACCGCCGCACCCTTTGCACTAGGCACTGCTGCAGAAACATCCTTGCCACGTGAAGCTGTATAATATATATCTATAAGTTAAATCACTTCAAATATAAATGACAGCAAACAGCATCAATCTTATAATAAGCAAGCTACTCCTGTTATCATACCCAAATAATCTTCAATGTCTGCCTTCACAATGCGTCCATCAGGACCCGTTCCTTTGATGCTTGCAAGGGATACCTTATACCCAATATAAACAAATCAAACGAACAGATGCAATTTAGCATTGTCTAAAGGCATGTTCGTACATTGGCAATAAGGTAGAAATAGCATCTCAAACAACTAACATGGTGATCTTCAGCCAATTTTCTTGCAAGAGGACTGGCAAAAATGCGATCTTCAGAAGAACCTGTGTTGGGCCTAGACGTTGTTGGTTTGGGTGAGCTAACAGGTTCCTGAACCACCTCCCTTGTGGGAGGAGTAGCTGGTTTAGGACTAGATGGATCTTTTGCAGACCCAGCACCAGCTCCTGATTTTGAAGGACTGAAATCCTTAAATTTAGCAATGTCTTCCTCATCTTCAACAGTGATCGCAATAACCTACAAAAGTAAATGTCTAACACATTATTATGAACACTAAGCACAACAATGTTCAATTAAACTTCTTAAAATCTTAATAAGAACACTACTGGTGAACACAATTGAGTGACACAAGATGGACGTTCACCATTATCCCATTACATTCTTGGGTCCCCTGTTCCATTGAAAGTAAAAAAAACAGATAAAAGAATGACATGGGAGACTTGTGGATGATCAATGAATAAATACCTCACCAACTTTAATTTCCTTTGATCCATCTCCCTTTATTATCTTTGCAAGATAACCTTCTTCCATGCATTCCATCTCAACAGTTGCCTTATCCTGAGAATTCCACATAAGGAAATATTATTAATAAGCATATCACAAACAACATAATCTAATTTGATATTTCACCACTAAACTGTAAGGACCCTACCGTTTCTACTTCACAAAGGACTTCACCAACAGAAACCTTTTCATCCTCTTTCTTCAACCACCTTGCTATGTTACCCTGTTAATTTGAAAAAGAACATTAAACACTCTTCCTTTTTGATGTTACATAAATGATTACCCGTAAGAAACACATGCCTCTGTCATTGTGGGTGATAAAGATGGCATTCCAATCTCTTGGTGCGGAGGGAGACCTGTATCATATTACAGAAGACATGATGACTAAAGGAAAGAATACGTTATTCAATCAAAATCATGATAGGTAGAAACCCCAAACAAAGCCTTCTGACAAAATTTATTTCCATCTTGCCCCATGTTTTATGTTGAAAATTTGAATATCTAGTTCCAATTTGAATAAAAACTTGAAATTCTCTTTGAGAAATCCAACTGCAAAAGCTAAACCAAGAAAATTTTCATGCCTATTTGCATTACTACTCATTTCTTCTCCCAAAATTTAGGGCAGTTTCATATCTGACAGTAAAGTTAGAAAACTGAAAGAATCTACATCAGAAGATGTGTAATCGAAGTCAAAAGGAAAACTCAAAACGTTGGACACTATACCTGAATCAGATGAAAATCCTCTTCTACAGAGTACCTGTGAACTAATAGAACAGAAGTAGCAATACGGAGTATGTTAAATCCTAAAAAGAAGTTTAAGCTAACAAAGAAAAGGAGGGTAGGTAGATACCAAGGAGGCCTTGTGGAGAGAGATCCACTCATTTGGGGACCAACTTTTAGTGTTGTCCTTGAAACATTCTTCTTAAATCCATCAGATGAGAATATCTACACAACAGGACATGTATTAATAAGAACTCATATAACTCCAATAAGCAAATTGCATAAACAGTGGTAAGCAACAATAAGACAAAGACCATAAGAAAGAGCTACAAAAACAGCACAAAGATGGCCATACTTACAGGGCTTTTAGGGAAAACTCTTGAGAACTTCTTATCTTCTGCAGTCACATAACCATGAAGGTGAATCTTCCAAATACCTAAAAAAAATATGACCAAGTCTTCAGAAAAAAGAAACAAAATGCCTGATACTGTAACTGACAAAGAGAGATGCAGTGAAACGACTGTTGACTAACTAAAATATCCTAGCTGAGAATCATGAAGTAATTCAGCCACTTTATTGCATAACGAATCTGTTACACTGTAGTGATTCTCCATAAATTTTATTTATAGTTTCACACTAAGAGAAAGATGTAATGACGCATGCAGAGATCTAGATATCAATTAATGGAACTCAATGCAAATACAGATTGCTAATGCATCTCTGTAAGCTTATAGGCATTATCACCTCCCCTGATACATGAAAATAAAGACACAATTGAAGGGCATATTTAATGTAGTTTAAGCAGTTTGTCATTTCATGAGCAAAAATAAGAGAAACTACTTGAAAAATGTTGAAGTCCACTAGCTGCAGCTTAACTAGAACAAGAATGGTGTCTAAAAATATCGAAACATACCATCTATTTTACTGGATTCACCTTGTACATCATCTGAAAACCATCGAACCAACCCAGCATGTTCTTTCCGAAACAAGTTGGGAGCAGTTCTTAACTGTGAAGAACACAAAAAGGAACCAAAAGATAAAAAGAAAATGCTTGTAAAATTCCTCAATAAGCACATTGCAGAACATACAAAATATAGATGAAATTCTTCAAATACAGCTTGTTTCCTTAATCCCTTAATCCAATAGACATGAAAAATTCATCCAGATCATACCTACAAACATTTACTACTCTTCACCTGTTAAAAAGGCATCTCGATCATACCCAAAAGCTAATGACTCATAAATCAACAGAGTGCAAAGAGAGAACAAATTGTCACCTATTTAGAGAAACCAAAACTGGACATCCACTCTATTTGAGAAATGAGAAAATATAGAGGGGAATAATTGAAAATAATGGGCGATTGCAGATAATGGGTGTGGAAGATACCCTTTTAGAGTGACGGATAATATGTGCTGCATAAGCCATGATGAGATGTAACTAGTATCTTCACAAAAAACAAAGGAAAAAGTGATTAGTTCCAGTAAAAGAGAAATGACCCGAAAAAAAGTGAGAATAAAGAGAACATATATAAAATAAGGCTTTCCTTGGTAGGATGAAAATTCAGTATGACCAGTCCGGCTCACTTTCTCCCGATATTTCAAATCAAACAGTTAAAAAAGTGATTGCTCTATTTTCCAAAGCACACCAATTCAACTAAAGAATAACTTAAATCTCCCTTACCATATAGTTGGCGAGTTTTGCTCAGTTTAATTTAGTTATGTTAATCAAGAAAATTGTTATGCATTTTGTCAATCAATATAGTGTTTGCTGAATCACCATCAACAAAAAGCTAGAAGTTTAGCAGTCCTTAAAATAAATCAAAAATGAAAAATGGGTCGAACACTAGCATCCATTGTAACACCACCTAAATGAATTTAGGTCCATGGAACATAAAAATAAACAGCCATTACTATCTGAAGGGAAATGCAGAATAACATTACGGACGAAAAGGAAAATTCCAGATTTAAGAAAACATTCCAAAAAACGGAGAAATTTCTAAACATGTAAATGTGCACGAGATAGGTAGCCGAAATAAAAACAAGAAAATTCCCAACCAGCAGTATTAGAAATGAAAAGAACAAAAACCATGAAGCTTTAAAAATGTTAATCTAAGATATAAAACCTAAACCCAATAAACAGCACCTTGGATCTTAAATTTCCAAGCATAATAATTTGGCAAAACAGAAGTAAAAGAGTGAGGCGGTCGAGGGGAACAAAGGATTGGTGGCGGTGTGATTGGGAGAGAGAGAGAATAAGATTGATACCTGGTGGCAGTGGTGGTGGTGGTTGGCCGCGGAGGCTGAGACTGCGACGGCGTCTGGGAGAAGGGAAGATTATATCGGGCTCTACCAACAGAGTAGATCACACGTGACTTTTCACAACGTGGAAAGTTAGGCTTGGCTCTTCTGTTCCTTGCTTTTCTTCGAATTTTTTCCGGAGATTAAAGAGAGGGGTTTCTTGAGGAGGATTGGAGATTTTCAATTTTAAAACATGTTTTAATTAATTCGATATTAATTTTCAAAATAAATTTATTTAAATCCATTTACTATAATAATTTTTAATAAAATCTATAAATTTAATTTAATCTAAATAATTTGAGGGTATGTTTATTTCCACTTTTATTTTTTATTTTTTAAATTCATAAAAATTGTTTAAGTTTATTGTTTATGATTTTAATTTTGGTTTCTTAAATTTTCATAATTTATAAAAATTATTTTTATGTTTGTTTTATTTTTCACAATCTCATTTGTTATCAACTAAATATATATTATTTAATCATTTGATATTAATTACTAAAAAGAATTATGATTAATATAATATAATTTTTATAATTACTTTAAAACTAAAATGTTATTTTTGAAGATTAAAATGCCTAAAATACCTAAAAGACATAAATTCTACTTATGAAATTATTTATTATAATAAAATGTAATAATCATTTTACTATTATTTATTGTCAATATTATATAATAATAAAATTATTTACTTAATTCATTCATAAAATTATTACATGGACATTAACAGCCAAAATATAAAAACCATAAACAAGAAATGTAAAACTAAATATTTTAATAGTAATAAAATTATTTACTTCATTAATTAATAAAATTATTATATTGACTGTAAAACCAAAAAAAATATAAACAAAAAAAGAAATATAGTACTCCTTAAGTATTAAAGAGAATCTCTTAATTGTTTTAGTAAGATCTCAAAGCTTACTTGCCAAAAAGGGCTTATGACATTATATCCTTAAGGTTTTTTTTTTTTAGTTGTTAAAAGACTATATTAAAGAATAATGGAAATGTCAATATTACATAAAAAATGAGGGATGTCAAAGTAGGATCTATCTAGTTAAGTACATACAATGTAACTAGCCAAAAGGTTGTGTTTGTGGTAACAAAGCAAGCATCTACATAAGCAGGTTGTTTTACATCTTCCTCTAAGAGAATCTTATGAATAAGAGCTCTAGTGTATGAAGAAGATAGTAGAATCCATTCCATCATCTTATGCAATTGTGAATCTAGCTTGGCATAAGCATCTAAGCTAAAATAACTCATCTTTATAAAAGTTTGTATTTATAGTGATTATTAAGTCATTAGCAGTACATCTTGATAGTTTTAGTTAAGGTGTTCCTTCTCTTGTCCAAATCCTTTTCATATCCAAGCATTTCATGCCTATCCTGAAGAAAATGAGCAAACTACTTATCAAATGTTAACCATACTCAAGAACCCAACAAGGTTAATCTCCTTCTTACCTTCGGCTTCACTTTTTATGCTCTACTTTGACTCTTTTTGTCTCTAAGATCATTGTTTCTAAGACTAAGGTTGGCCTAAGCCACTACAAGCTATTCTAAGTTTTTTTTTTTTTTTGCCAAATTGATCCCTTTTACATTGCTTTTAGGAGGAAAATGCAAAAAAAGATTAGTGCTTAGATAAAGTTACACACAGAAATATTTACTATATGGTTTAAAGCTTCCTGAAAGAGAAAAATCAAATTGGGAATTTGATAGTAAATAAGGCTTTATTAGTTAAAATTAAGTTAATTAGGTTAAGTTAGATTATTTGAATTTAAATTAGGTTTATTGTTTTTAACTAAGATTTACGGTATATAAAAAGAATTAAGGAAAATAGTTTAAAATTAATTTAAGTTTAATTAAAATATATGGGTACAGTGGCATAGTGAGTCCTATATAACTAATAAAAAATAATAAATTTATGCTAAGTCAGCGAAGAACAAAGATATAACTTCATCAATATTTTTGCTCATTTATAAATTGATTGTTTGGCAATCGTCAAGATTTATTTTGAACATTTTGAAATGTTAGTGTCTAACTAGTATTTTAATGGAAATGTTATGTACAAAATATTTTTTTTTCTTTTCAATTTCTTACAATTCTAGCAATCTCATCTTTTTAAAATTATTTTTTTGGAATTATACTTGTCTTAATCAAAATCTATATTCATTAAGAACTTAATTAAACCACCTAATAAACCATTAGTTTTGGTTTAAAAAAGTAAATACTTAATTAAAGCAAACTAATAAACCATTAATATTAATAAAAAAAGCAGCTACATATTTTCAAACATACCAAATAAACAAATGTAGAGAAGCACATTACAATATAAACAAATTTGTTTTTAATAGTCATTATTGAACTCAATTTATATGAGCTTGCAAGAGAGGTATTGAACATATTTCTTGTAAGAAAATAAGTAGTAGTCTAAGCTGCTAACACCAACCTACATCAAAGAAGTACAAAAGTACCTCATAATTTGGGGAATTCAAGAGGTAGAATATCATTCAAAGGGAATAACACAAGCATTAGTTATTACTAAGCATAACCCAATTGATGGAATTTTACCTAATACCAGGAATCAAGGAAATGCTAACAGGACAAATCATTTCAAAAACACCACAAACCTAAGAATTATCTTGAGCAGAAACACTATGCTTCTAATGTGATGGAAGATACATACTAAGATACAAATGTAGTAAGAAAACAACTTCATCTACATATAATAAAAGGAGAAGAGGGCCTTATAGTTCAAGAAGAGGAACCTATGACTAATGAAGGTATGAGAGTAAATGATTTAAAAGAATTCAAACAACTAAGGGATACATAAATTCATCAAAAGAAACTGATACATATATTGATTGATAATGTAAGTATTTGTAACTTCTTATATGTATCATTACTTCATAAAAACAATCATAAGACTAAGAGGTGCCACCTTTTAAGGATCCCTTAAACTAAATTGTCATCAATGTTGTAGGAACTTCATATAAAAGCAAAAAATGTATGAAGTTCATAACAAATGCATTAATCATCACGCTAGGAGGATATGACATGGTCCTAGGGCATAATGGATGATCACTCCAAATGATATTTTACGTGACTTTAGATCCTACATCATGAAATTTAATTGGGAAAGTAACTTAGTCCTACTAATGAGAATCCAAGAAATAGTTATAAAGTGATTTATATGAAATAATTTAATAATTTTTTGAAAAATTCTAAATATGAGATTTACATATGCTAAAGCAGCCACATCTTATTGAGTGTTAACTACAAGAAGTGCATTTAGAAGTAGATTAGTCAAGTACCTTTGAATAACTCAATGTATTTCAAGTAGAATTTGGGGCTATATTTAAGAAACTTCATTAGCTAGTAACCTAACAAAAAGTAACACAACATACTTTATTTGAATAATAAGTGTTAATTTTTTTAATAAGTGTTGCATTTCATTGTTAATTTAAGTTATTGAAACGTTTTAAGGTGAAATTTTCTTGATTATTTATGTTTAGGCAAAAAAGTGTATTTTTAATTCTATCATTTTTATCAAAAATACATATCAAATTTTAATGTTTCGGAGTGTTCAAAACAAATCATGACATTTGAAAATCGTTCAGTTTAAACCCTAAATGAACAAAGATGTTGATAGAGTTATGTCTCATTTTGTATGTATCATATTAATGCTAACATGGTACAAAATTATTATTTTTATTGTATTTTTAGGCCCTATTATATCACATGGTGTATACATATTATTATGAGACCTACATATCTTAACTAAACGTAAATTAATTATCCTTAATTTTGAATAAACCCTAATTAAAACTTAATTCTAGTTTTCCAACTCCTTTTAAATATTTCTTTGCATTTATACTTATAGATTCCATAGAATTGTATAATCTTGCTTTTAATATATTTATAAAATTGAGACTTTAGCTACTCAATTTGTATTGCATAGAGCAAAAATAGAAGAAAACTTCATGCATTGTTAATTATCATCTGAAACAGTACTGTGACAATAAGGATTTTGAATTGAACTATATTTTCCCATAGTCAATGGTTGCATGTCTTTAAATATAGTTGAAAGGACTATGTGAATCCTTCTTATCTTTGTGATTGCAAATTAAAACATAGTATCTCTTAGCTTTGGATACCATAAACATCACTATTGGTTAACGTTAGTCAAATGGTGAGAAAGATTTAAGCTTCAAGCGCAATGGGAATTTTAATTATCAAGAGCCTCTTACAAAAACTACCACCACTTATGATAATCATAGCCTTGAGGGCTTGGCTGGGTCAAGGTTCAAAGCGGACAATATCTATAAGCGGGTGATCTGGGATGTTACAGCCTTGCTTCAAAACCCATTTTGAATATAAAGCTAACAAAATCCCACTTGCCCTTTATACAAAATAAATTATATTGTTACATCTTATCTTTAATTGCTTATAATGCAGATTACGTATACTAGCAATTAGATCTTATCTAAATTCACTCATGAACAATTCTGGAGAACCTACATGTGAGCGAACCATGACTTAAATATTAGATGCTATCCTTAACCAAAGGTCAGGGATTCGATCCTTGACTTTGGATATGGAGCAACCTTAAATCCTTGGGCCAGCTGTCCCACCCTGTGAGGTGCCTACAAACCAGCTAGGGGATTAGTCACTGGATCCGCCGGTGGATACCCTGATTTAAGACCAAAAAAAAAAGATAGAACTATATGATATCTTTAGTGTTAGGGTGAAATCTTCCACAAAATTTCATATAATTTAATGCATTTAATGCGTTATTAGCTTAGTAGAGAATTTGGGAATAAATGGTTGCAACTAGAGAGAGTGCAATTTCATATTTTTAGATGTTTTGTCAGTCTCGATGATAAATACATTCTAAGTAAATTAAATTATAAATACAAAGATGATATTAGGGCAAATTCTTATATAGATGACATTCACATATATTTTCTTCCCTTGACTACACGTTTTGTTCTATTTCTAGTGGTTGATTACTCTACCTACGTTTAGGTTTATGTTTAGCATTATGTTAATTATCAATCACCAAAACTAATTCTCTTTTTTTAATTAACTAGGTAATAGTATGCTGCTTTTTTGAATTATTATCTCGTCCTCATAGGATCAATATTTTATTAATCATCATATTACTACCAAATGAGAGGTGGATGTGCATTAGTTTGTGAGTAATATATTGTCATAGATAAAACTCTAGTGGTAGAGAATACAAAATAGTCTTACACACTGTCATGACAAAGTTTGTGGCACTTAGTAATGAAATCATAGTATTGGACACGACCTCAAACACAGGTATGTGAAAGCTAGTGTCACTTCGTAAAGAAGTTAAAGTGTTGGAAACAGTTCCATACATGAGCATGTCAAAGCTTACGATCTTCTCTAGATGAAGGGTTAAAGTTCTAATGATAGACATAACTTATAGTATAGTTTATGTGCTATATCATATTTTTCACAAAAAATGACATACAAAGACACGTACTTAAAAGATCTTTTTAGTTTTATAAAGTGTTAAAGTAGGTTTTTAATAAAGTATTACGACTCTAAAGCCATATGGAAAACGATCCTATGCATGGTGGAAGCTGCACACTATACCTATAAGTGGGAGCACACTTTGAGTTAGGTAATAAACCAATTCCACAACAATGATATCCTCCCAAAGTAGCATTCACCACCACCATTTACATGCTTTGAAAGAAATAATATACTTCACAAGCAAATCGAAGAAGACAAGCACAAGCTAGAGGATAAAATCCTCAATTGGATCCGAGCTGTCATCATTGCCAAACAAGATGATCTTCATCTATCTCCCTCTGTGAAAACCAAATGGAACCTATGATTAGTTGGAGATTAAGCAGGTCCTTATGTTTGTAAGTTATTCTTCTTGCAATTATAGTAAAAAATCGATGTTGTGTGAGGTAGATTAGAGCTCTTAGTTCTTCATGATAATTATTGACATGTCTTCTGAAGTTGTGCATGACACTTCCTTGATTCTAGGTAGACCCTTTTTAAGGACTGCCAGTACTATGATTAGCATGAAAGAAGGTAGAATCACTATGAAAGTAGGAGATCAACAAGTGAGTTTTAACATGTATGAAGCTATGAAACACCCCCATGAGGGTCATTCGCTTTTAGGAGTTAACATACTTGATGTTGTTATTGATAATGCATGCTCTGACTTTGAACTTCAACATGTTTACTCTAACTCTGCAATAAACCTACTGAATGTCATGATTGTAACTGATAATACTTTGGAAGAAAGGTTTTCTGTTAATATTTCAGGTGAACCGAGAAATGTTGACGATAATGCCAATATAGCAAGTGGTCAAGTTGCCTTACCACAATGTAGCTATCTACCAAACGTCCACCAGGAGACATAGGATCCTCCGTAGTCATCAGGCAGTTTCTCCTCTTTCACTTACTACTTACTTTTGCTCTGTGATTGAATATGACGTTGTGGATGCATTAGTATGTTGGATAAATGTAGGGAGAAACTATTTCAGTAGGACCTAGGTTTAGTTTTCAGTTATGCAATTTCAATTAAATAATTCATCTCCCTTTTATGTTTGCTGTGTTTTGGCTTGATACATGATACATCTTCTATGTTTGAGGAAATTGATGTGAATGGCTGAATTGCGTAAAGGCCTGTTCAAACTAGGCCGGTTTTGCCATCTCTAATTTTACGCCTATCCTGTTTTATAATTAACGGTTCAAATTATCTGCTCCTATTATCCTGTGCCTATCATATTTTATGAGTATCCACCTATTTAAGTTATGTGGATCTAATTTATCGAATAGATGGATACTTATAAAAGAGAATAAGCGTAAAATAATGGAACAAGTGATCATAGTCTTTGTTTTGAACAAATTACCTATTCCCATTTTATGTGCAGGCTAGATTTGGCCCAGCATGTGGTTTGACTATTTCTTAAAAAACAACGTTACTTTTTATTTCTTTTAAAAATATATACATGATAGGCTAGGTTTGGCCCAGCTCGACCGGGCAACGAGCTGGTCACGGGCCAATCCATCCTGGCCCTCTTGACTACGGACCACACGAGCTGGGGGTTAGGTCGGGTCGGGCTAGGTCATGAGCAGCTCGGATCCGGCTCATTGATATTCTTATGTAAAATAATGAGAACAAGTAATATGAATCTTTTTCATATCACCTGTTTTTGTCACCGTATGCCTACTCTATTTTATGAATTTCAATTGATATTAAATGGATGAATCGGAAAAGAGTAACGATAACACTATGTTTTATACTTTTTATTTACCTAAAAAAATTTGGTGAAAGTCAAGTCAGAATAAAAAAAAACTAATATACACATATAAGATACAAACATGTGATAAATAAATGTAGCATCTTTCGTTTCTGGGGATCTTGGCATTTATGCAGATCTCTATTGTTTGTTTCTCTCAATTTTTGGCTTCCTTAGCTTAGATCTTTGACTTTTTACACAGCTGCAACGTATAATTCCAGTGAAGCAGAGATCAGATCACCGCTTTATCAATTTGTTTCTTAATTTTACCAGCAAATCGTATCTATTTATTTGTTTTCATTGACTTCTTCTCAAACCAAAGGGAGATAATTTGAGAGAGAATCGGTTGGTGCCATGGGGTTTGGCTCAAACCATAGGGCTCTCTTCGTTGTTGCCTCATTGATTTTGATTCTTTCACGCGTTTCTGCTCAGGTCTCTCTTTTCCTCATGATTCTTGATTTTTAAAATTATCTGCATGAACGCGTTTCTGTGTTTATCGATCGACTTTAACAATTTTTTGTATCTGGTGTGTTTTCATTATTGCATATTCTGGCGTTATTAGGAATCTCTGTTGGAAAATGAGAACAAAGAATCTAATGCAGGGGCTACGGTCCTCGGCCGTCGTGGGATGGTGAGCATTCTCTTTCGTTTTGGATATGTATTGTACTTTTGCATTTTATTCTTTTTCTAGCATTTTTAGTTTGAACTTAGATTTGTCTTTTTGCAGTTTTTAGACCTATAAGGATATCTGCGATGCATGCTTGTAATGATATCTGGTGTTTTATACAGATTACTACCAATGACCTTGACATCAATTCTGTTGGTATCGGTCTTAATTTAGACTCTGGACTTGGAATTTTTGATGCCTTATTTGCAAGCTTGTCAATGATCATTGTCAGTGAGGTTTGTGAACTAAGCTTTTATGCTTTACTGTGCTCTTTTATTTCATCATTTTTTTTAAAGTCAACTGAAAATCAGATTAAAGTTTGTTTCCACCATTTTCATCTTTCCACATATAATTGTTGGACAAAGAAAAACTACATTTTCCTGTTCCTTCCATACATTGAGTTCACATACTTCATTCAACACACATCGTGTGTTTTTAACTAGCTCTAATATCCATTTATAAATTTGGTGAGTTAATACTTTTGGGTTTAGTTAGATAAAGAAGTTTCATTTCCTGCCTTTTACTTTTGAGCGCAGACATGAGTTCTGTTATTTGATTGCTAGATTGGAGATGAGACATTCATAATAGCTGCTCTAATGGCAATGCGCCATCCTAAATCAATAGTGTTATCTGGTGCTCTTGCTGCTTTGATTGTCATGACGGTATATTTTTTTATTCCTTTTCTTTTGCTTTATGATTCATTGATATTCCAATGTGGCCCTTTGCAATTTGCTTCTTCTCAAGGGTTTGAAGCATAGTGCTATCACATGTCTCAATTAGGTACTTTCTACTGGACTTGGTAGGATTGTGCCGAATTTGATATCAAGAAAACATACAAATAGTGCAGCCACAGGTAGGCAACTTGTAACCGATATAACATTGTTACATATTATTTATTGGCTGCTAAAATGTTTTTACGCTGTATTTTATTGGATTATCTTCAATTCCTATTAATCTAACCTGAATCTCAATCATATTGTTTTTGTGGTCATGTTGCTATGGTGACTATAAACCCCATACTCTTTCTTTGAATATACCACATAATGTTGCTTGGCTTATGACTATGTTGACTCCCAAAGATATCCGCTACGAGGTATTTTGTGAGTAGAAAGGTTTTGGGACTTCTGTAAATAAAGAAAGCTACATTTGTGCATTTTTTGTTCAAAAGAAGCATGTTTGCACTTGCTTTTTCAAGTTCCTCTCTTTCTTGTCCAAATTTCATCTTCTCCCCCCTTGTCTTTCATTTTTCTCACTTTCCATATTTGCACCTCCCCTCTCTCTCTAATGTCTCCTCCTGTCTCTTCCTTCCTCACCTCCAATTTCTTTTTTCTTTCTCCCTCCAGTTTCTTTTTTACCATACAATCCTTTCTTTATTTTTGCCATATTTGACCTTCCTTCTGGTCCCATCACTTCGAGATCATAATTTTGATGCAGAAACCAAGAAGAACTATGTAGGGATAATTTCTTTGTAGCAACGTATGGAAGGCCTATGCATAGGATGGGACCCAATTATTACTTTCCTCTTTCCAACCTCCAAATCCACAGTCCATGCTAAGTCTTGCTCTGATTTGGTTCAAAGGAGTTATTCTAGAATTGATCGTAAAATTACATGATAATGACTAGGGGTGGATTCTATGAATCCTAATTGACTATAAATGATGATCAACTATTGGTTTTAATTCATTTTTACCAGTTTAATCTAGCTATGACTAACTTGTTTCATGATAAAATGGTTTTCTGTAAATAAGTGACCTTGGGATATTTAGTCGTGGTTTATCTTAAGTTTGAGGTGGAATAAAGTATTTTTGTTGTCTACCTCCACAACTAGTTTAATGGGAAGTTTAAGTTGGAGTTAGTCTCTAGAATGAGAACATGGTAGGTGTCACAACAACTTTTTTAAGGCACAACAAAATGGAACGAAAGACAGAGTCCTTGGAAGTCGAGTTTAAGTTCGTTAAATCCTAACTCAACCTTCCTTCGTGATCATTGAACAATAATTCTTTTAGTTTTTGCACGCCTCACATTCAATTGTCTTTTGGTTTTTGCCTCACCAAAATTACACACGTGTATGCATAACTCAATAAAAAGAAATAGACAAAAGAGAGATACAATAAAGCCAACCTTTTATTGTTATTCACAAATAGAACACAAAGCACACTTGAGAAACTTTAGACTTGAATCTCTTTATAATAAACATGCAAGAACTCCCCACTTGAAGTTTTCTATAATGAGACTTTCAAAATGCTTTCAAAGTCTCTCCAAGTTGATGATTGAATGCACTTGCTTACTAAAATGAACAATATAGGATGTTTTGATATAAACTTACAAAAACTTAGGGGGCCAAATAATCGAAACCACTGATTTCACTATTAATCTACTAACTTAGTGAGGAATTACACCTTTTTAATTAACTCCACCTAATTAGTGGGGAGTTATCAACTTTAAACCCATAAATCCACTAAGATCATGGAGAACATGGTTTTGGAAATTACCCCACAATGTTGCCACATTATTGTTCCACTTTCCATGTCTTAAAGAAGTGTCCTACTTTGTAAGGTAGTGCTCCTATTTCCTAAGCCCACTACTCTATGTTCCTACCATCTATTGTTACATTTTCCCCTCTTAAGTTAACAAGCCATTTTGGTGCTTGGATGATTACTTGCTTTATGGATAAGTTAAGGAATAATCTGAGCCATATGTATAAGAAAGCTTGCATATTTTGATATTTTCAGACTTCCTCGTCGAGGTCAAATGCCTTAATGCACTCTCAGACTGAGCATGACTTCGGTGCGACAATTATCTTTGGTCTCACAATCTCTCTCATTGTCGAAGATTTCTGTCAATGTACACCAACACATACCAACTCTTGCTTGCTTTAGAGATTTCATTGACCTTGTATGTATGCCTTACCTAATCATAGGACTTTGCCTTGTTTCCTAGTTGACAGGCCATCTTCATACCATCTCATATGCTAAGCATTGGCCAAGGCTCGTTAACACTTATACGATTTCTCCAATTGAACTTGTGGGTCTAAATATTATTGGATATCGTAGAATTGACATGAGTGGATTTTATTTTTCATACCAAGGGTGGAGGCATCTTTGTTGACCTGCTCATTCTATGCTAAATTTGATAAAATTATCACAAACACCTTTCCTGTCAGCTATCTTTAGGTTCCTGTTTAATTTGATCTATAAAACAAAGTAATTTCAACCTTCGAAAAATGTGTGATAATTTCCGAGGAACCAAGCTATCATGTTGACTACTCAACATCGGGCTTTTGGCCTAGAGAGTCCATGCCAGCATAACTCAGTAAGGAGATGTATTCAAAAGAAGGAACTACTACTTTCGAGTGATCTACATGGTAGCTTGTTTCCACAAAAATTGCCACGTGTTTTCTAATGTCATAACTACATTGTTTATTAGATGCTAACTTAAAGACAACTGAAGGGAAGGGTGTTTATTAACTTTCAGTCAAATGTTAGGGGGTCATATGATAGTTCTCAAAGTATAAAGGAATAAATAAAGAAGTAGAAAACCACAGAGTCCACATGTAATTAACCCATTGAAGAAATGAAACCTGTCTTTCCATATATTTGGTAGTGGTGTAACTTCTTCCTAGAACTAAACCCTTCATATTATTGGAGTGTCTTATATATCTATTAATAGTGAGCTTTACAATCAAAGTCCCGAGTTTTCAGTTTTAATGAATGTGTTATACTTTGTTAGAATCTGAAGATTATTCTTGAACTAGATTGAATATTTCAACTTTTGTGTTAGATTACACAATAAATTCAAATGCAAAAGATATTGTGCAACATATGATTTGCACATCCCGCTGGCATGAGGCTTGGATTTTAACTTGTTCTTCCTTGTCATTTATGTCCAGCAATAATGAAGCATCCTGTTCATATGAACTCCGAAATTTAGAGTTAAAACTCTGTATGTTCGGGTCCTATAAAAAGTTTTTACTAGAAGTAATACATATGCACATCTTTCATGAAATTGAGAATGTAAATATTTGCAATGGCCTTCTTTTGTTATAAATTTTGTGTGAGACCATGAATTGACCCAGAGCTGGAAGCAGAAGTTCTTAGAGTTTGAACATTAGGCTATTGAGAAGAAAGATAAAGTGACATAAGTGAATAAGAATTTATAACAAAAATTGCTAGAGTCTCATTCTTAGGCTAATTGGGAAGGAAAGATAAACTAGCACAAGTGAAGAGGAACTACTATCACCATGCAAGTTGGTTAGGACTTTTCTTGTCACAACACGAAAATGGATCATGCTTGAAACTGGGAAATTTTCCTTGCAATACAATGTGGAGTTCTCTTCCTAGAAGATGGGCCTTAGTCCAACCGCAAGTTTGACTTATTGTTACTTGGAGATTACAATTTCAATTGAAGATTGCCTTCAGTCAAGTGGGACCCAAGATATGTATACTTGACATATCTTAAGCCTTTGTATTACCGACTCCTATGCTATCTTTTTCCATGCAATAGATGATCAACTTAGGCTGTGTTGAAACATGGGTGGTTAGTATACCAATTACTTGAGTACTTCATTAAGAATGATACACTAGCATGCTTTGAAGATTACATTGCTACAATATTTTATGCTTGATCTTTTCAATTCTTCCTTTAGCTACAGTTGTTCATGATTACCGCTTTAGTGGTAGCTGTGAAAGATAATCTCATGGATCTCACCATGATAAACATTTTGCTGTTGAAGATTTGACAGAAGTAGGAATTTGTGACCTACCTTTTGAAAGCTTATCAAATGACATTCTGGATTGAAATTTCACTGAAAAAGACAAATAAATGGATTTGCAATGCATTTTCAAGTTATTATTCTTTTCTTTTTTCAAATTGTTGAAGCTTATATACTGAAAATTAAGCATATCAGTAGGCTTTCTTTTATCAGTTATATTGGCTGTAAGTATTAATGATTTGTTTAATGGGAAAACCATTGTCAATGATGTGAACTTGGTATCTGATTTAGGAAATTTCCTCACAAATTTTAGGCAGTTTGATGCTTGGTTCCTTAAGTTATCAATATAGTGGAGAACATGCACGATGTTACCATAATGATTTCAAAGAACATTCACGATGTTACCGTAATGATTTCAATCCCAAATAGGCCTATTCTCTATCATATCAAAGAAACTAAATGGGAATAGTCGAAACAATCTTCTCGTATAATATCTTGGAACTCTTCTGATTTATGCATAAAGTATAATGATTTTTTGTAAATTTATCAAGCATAATGATTTTATATGTAATCAGTAGCTCTTTCACATACATACAAACATTTTTCCTTTCTGATTGAAAGATAGTACATTTGTTGATGCGTTCAATATCTTTTATCTACTCTCATTTTGTGTGCTTGTTTGGTCAGGGTAATACTATGCTCCATGGCTATTCTTTTAGATTATGTGTTGGATATGGAACCTTTCCTAGCATCCTTCTACCCAAAGATGAATTTGTTTCCATTATAGGCATGCCAGGAATATGTAGATTGTCACTCAACTATTTTGTTTGATGTGGCAAATTAAAGTGCCAATTCTCTTGTTAGCTTCCCTTAACTTTTTAATTCTTGCATTTGCAGTTCTTTATGCCTTTTTTGGGCTTCGGCTGCTTTACATTGCTTGGAGATCAGATTCAAAATCATCACAGAAGAAAGAAATAGAAGAAGTACGTTCTCTGTTTCTTCAGCATCACTTATGTCTAGTTACACCATAGCTGTTGTATTACCAAATTTTCACATTCGCTTTCCATTTAGAGAAATTGTGGAAAACAACAGTGATGTTGATATTTCAGTATAAAGTGGTTGAAATAGTTGTGATCATAAAGTTTTTGATATCTTTTAGATGAGTAACACAAAGTTTGATGTGTGGTAATTTTAATGTGTGGAAACTTTGGGCTAATTGCATGCATTTTTGGTGATATTAAGTTGAGAACAATAGTCTGTAGGATATCTATGTCAAATGAATATGATATTATTAGTCAAAGAGCTATCACTTTAGTCATTTTATGCTCTGGATCTATTTTTCTGCTTCTGAGCATCAACAGTCTTTGCACTCTTCTTTTTCTGAACTACCTTGGAGTGTCTTAGACATATACTAAGGCCTCTAGTTTTGATTGAAATAAGTTTTTGAAAGAAGGTTTCTTTTGATAGCATTATGTGGTTCAAATTTATGTTCCTAGTCGTCCTCTGATTATGCCTCTAATCACCATGGCTTTCTCATCATCATTTACCTTGTTCAGGTAGAAGAAAAGCTAGAAAGTGGACAGGGGAAAACAGCTTATCGCCGCTTCTTTTCAAGATTTTGTACACCAATCTTTTTGGAGGTATGTTGATTCATCCGCATTAATACTGTCACTTCAGTTGCTTGATAGAGTTGAATCTTTGTTCCTCAATTTGGTCTGACGTAAGTTATATGCTGATTTTTATTAGTATTTGTTAACAGTTAACTCACCTTATCTTGTTTAGTGTTTTATGTATTTTCTGATGAAGCAAACTTTCTAAAGCAATTTCCTTTTAATTTTCAGTCCTTTATTTTGACTTTTCTAGCTGAGTGGGGTGATCGTAGCCAGATTGCAACAATTGCTGTAAGTTGATTTTGTTTTCTTTAGTTCACTCT
>JANZLX010000007.1:8526438-8538139 GCA_025531955.1 Erythroxylum orinocense | reverse complement strand
TTTTTAAGAATCAAATTGCCATATGTAAGAAACACCTTCTTGAATGACTGATATTGCTCAAACACCATTTCTGTTGAAGTAATGAATGAATAACATGTATATAACTCAGAAGTATGGAAGATAACATGTTCAAGTAGTCGACTGATAACATACAACATTTTCTCAGACATTTATATGCATTCATCCAAACATTTCCATATCAATTTAGCCCGCAATTCAACACATCCAATGTTACTGGTTAGGGAATTTCAAGAGCTATCCAACCACAATGACACAATGCATACACATTATTCTCACCAATTTTGCATACAAGAAAACCCCAACACAGGTCAGTATACAAATCCTAAACCAAACTCCTTCTTCCCGAAAGCAAAACCAACATACTTCAAACCCCACACATGAAGTCAATTCAAAAACCCAGTGCGCATGCATTGTTGGATCCGGAAAAAATACTTACCCGAACCTGGAGAGACGAACGCCTTGGGGAAGAAGAGATCCAAAGAGATCTTAGAGGGAAGGCTGGGACTTAGAAGAGATCCGAAAAGGCTGGGACAAAGGACAGCGTGCGCGATCCAAGACAAAGCAACAACAGTCGGAGACGAAGAGAGCCGAAGGTGTCGGGGAAGAAAGGGTAGCTAGAGTCGGGGGTTAGTTGTGTCAAATGAAGCTTGGTATATTGCGGATACAGTGACAACGTGTCACTGTCCTCCCTTTTTGGAAGGAACAGAAAATCATGTCCCTGTCATCTGGGGACAGGAGATACAAACTCGGAGACATGTACCAAACGCCCCTTGAGACTGGATTTTTATGTCTCGTCCAAACACTACGATATATCTATGTATATAAACATCTCATTTCACTTTCCCAAAGAATCACACATCAAATCCAAACGCCTCCACGCATTCTTAATTGACATATTTGTATAA
Organism: Erythroxylum orinocense; assembly: GCA_025531955.1. Taxonomy (NCBI): domain Eukaryota; kingdom Viridiplantae; phylum Streptophyta; class Magnoliopsida; order Malpighiales; family Erythroxylaceae; genus Erythroxylum; species Erythroxylum orinocense. The sequence continues at coordinate 8,537,213 of JANZLX010000007.1, read as the reverse complement.
ATTATCGCTAATTCCACGTCCGAATTTTAAATAGCAACAAGGATATCTATGAAAACACAGCTACAGTATGCCAACTCTCCCCATTGGTTGAGAGAACTCGACCATTCTTACTCATCTTCGAGAATATATCAATTGTATCTTTGCCTTCAGCTATATGCACAAGTTACTTCCCCACCGAACATCTCTTGCTCATGTGCATATTCAATTATGCGTACTATTGAGATTTCTTCGACCATTATGATATACATTATTTACCTGTGGAACTTTCTCCTAGTTTGATTAAGTATCAACTGCTCACACGATTCGAAATGTTGTATTTAGGTGTCCGAAAAATCGTTCCCACATTAAAAAAAACATTTTAACGCCTTCATCAAAATAGTCAACAAAATAATCTACAGACACTGTTGTTGACTATTTTAGATGTTTCAATCATGAATGAGGTTGAATATCGAAATATATATTCAATAGAGTGTCACTTAACTAATTAAAAGAAATATAAAAAAGTTCAAGACAAAAAAATTAACAAATCCTAATAAAAATTGAGTTTAAGATGAATTATAAAATAAGAAAATTGCTAGGTACTTTATTTTTCATTTAAGTAGTTAATTAAATTTAAAAATTTTAAAAATTTTGAGTTTTGAGAAGAATAATAAATTTTTGCGTGAAATAAATAATGTTTACAATTTTAAAATTAAAATATATGATTACATACTTAAATTTTTATGATTTGATCAAAGATTTAAATAAATTGTATTTTAGGGTTTTAACTTTTAAACATAAAATATACTTAATGATTGATATCAAATTGACACAACACTCACGCACACACCACAAGGAAAAGGAAGAGAAAAAGAGGAGAATTTTAATTGAATCCCAGTACACCATAAAACTCCATCTTTTACACTTTTTTATAGGCAATAAAAACAATAAATATCTAGAGTTTTACTTATACAAGCAATTATTTTATTAGACCAAAATTTTGATCCAGTTATATGATAGATTAAGGAAGAATTTATCTCCTTTCAACTTGGTTCAACATTTACGACTACAACTTGCTTCAAATGATGATGATTTTGGCTCCATTAAATAAGGATGCTTGATGTCTCTTCAATTTGCTTTTGGCTATCATTTAATGAAGTACATAGATCTATCTTCTTCCATACAACGCTAGCTTGATTTATTTACTAACACTGTCTCCCTTACATAAAGCTAGTAGAAATTTATCATTCCCAACAATTTCTTTAGTTTGTGAAACAATTCAGACTTTAGTAGTTTAGTAAAAATATCTGCAGCTTGTTATCTAGTATGACAATAATTAACCACTACTTCCTTTTTAGTTACAAGCTTGTGAACCTTAAACCCTAAACTTTGTGAAACCGATTGTCTATATGCTTGGATCACCCATGAAAAACTGGATTTTTGCACAGTGTTACTGCATACTTATTATCATATAATAATTATGTTGGAGCATCTTGTTTTTAATGTCGTACTTTAAGCATTCTTCTTAGCAATACTAACTGTGTAGTACAACTAGTTACTGCAATATATTTTGCTTCAACTGTATATAACGCAACCATAGGTCGTTTCTTTAAAGACCATGATATTATGTTAGTGCCAAGATGAAAAACATACCCTGATGTGCTTTTTCTTGTCCACCCCAATCACTGTTTGTGTAACCTACACGATTCACATAATTGACATTTGTATAAAAAAAAATTCCTTCATTCAAAGTACCTTTGATATATAGAAAAATCCTCTTTGCTCCTTGTAAATGAAAGATACAAAGTTCCTCCATGAATCTGCTAAGTAATCCAACGTCAAAAACTATATCTAGTTTGGTTGTAATTAAATACCTTATACTTCCAATTAAACTCTAGTAATAAGTTGAATTTATAGATCTCCCTTTATCTTCTTTTAGTTGTTTCAATTTCTCTTCAATTGGGGTGGGAGCTGATTTTGAATTCTCCATCTTAAATTTCTTTAAAATATCATTCACATACTTCCTTTAGGAAATAAAAAAATCCATCATCCTTTTGAATTACTTCTATTCCATGAAAATAAGACATTGGACCTACACCTGTCATGTCAAATGATTTTACCATGGCCTTCTTAAATTCATCAATCATCTTTGAGTTGTTTCCAGTAAAAATTAGATCATTAACATAAAGACACACAATTAAAATATCACCGAGCTCAACAAATTTAACATATAAAGTATGTTAAAAAATACATCTTTCAAAATCATGCTTTATGGCGTATGAATCAATTCTTTTATATCATGCTCTTGGTGCCTACTTTAATCCATATAGTGCTTTCTTTAACCTGTAAACTTTATCTTATTTTCCTCTAATTTTATACCTTGCATATTACTCGACTTATACTTCCTCTTCCAAAGTTTCATTTGAAAAGGCAGATTTTACATCCATTTGATAAATCTTCCTCTTCCAAAGTTTAGTTTGAAAAGGAATATTTTACATCCATTCGATAAATTTCCAGTTATTTCTCGTAACAGGAGCGACTACTTCAAAGTAATCAATACTTGGTTTTTGCTTATATCCTTTTACAACCATTCTAGCTTTAAATTGACCAATCTCACCATTAGGCTTGTACTTTGTATTATATGTTAGAGTAGTGCCCTAAAGGCAATCGTCTTTAGCTCGTTTTGTACAAAGTTGTGTACAAACTTTACTTTCAATAATAAAGAAAGGCATATTTCATTAATTTGGTGTTCATTATTTATGAATTGACATTGATCTATAAGCAAATTAATGAAGTCCATGATATATGACATAGTATGAAGGAAATTATAATGTGATCATACTATTGAGATTCCTTTCATGTGCAATTATGTCAGTATCTAAATTATCCCTAGTCATAGGATTAATGAGATTGTACATCGTTAATCCAGATAGACTAGCACATATCAAACTCCTTGATTTGATCAAGCAGTGGATCACAGAAACTGTAAACATGAGATGTTTATAGTTAAGATGTGGATGCTTACTAGAGGTAGTAAGTATATTGGATGACCTACCATGAGATCATCACATGGATGCTCTATTATAATGTCAGGGACAATCTTATCATAGCAATGGTGCAAGTGTCCTTAAACTTGAGGTACACAAGGATACCTTAGATACTGATTATGTGATTTGACTACATTCCTTGTTGCCTTGTAGAGGTCGCTCATATGGTAGTGATTAGGTACAGCTTGAGATATTCGAAGGTAATTGAGTAGCCAATAGAGGATTCACCACTTCTGTGATAGCAGAAGATAATACCCACGTCCTCTTGTCGGAGACATTACTTGGAAATTTTTGGTTGGAGTACATATGTCATAAAGAATGTCTTCATTGACATATAGAGTAATGAGTCCCAGGACAAGAACTGATATCACTTAGACTAGATTGTCTTTGATAAGGTTATTAGTAGGAGCTTTGTTATTGTCCTTGCTGTTAATAATTATTGAATGGAGGATTCTTCCATCCTGAATTTTATGCATAGCGGTAGTTGGGAACATACTGCCTCTTTGGTTGATCTAGAAAACTTCCAAAAGAATTCACTTGTGTTGAAGTCTCCTACAAGGTTGGACACATATCAGTGGGATGTCTTACTATTGTGCAAATTTCATATACCTTGACTTGTTAAACACCATTTGTAGTCATTTGTCTCACTAATGATGTCAACCCAACTATCTTTTGCTCCAATGTGACAGTGCTAACTTCACTAATTTTTAATGGTCTGGGTTCCTCTCGAATGTTGAATTATTAAGAGTTAGCAGCCATGTTGGAAATTAGATTTCTAACTTTAATGGGTGTCTTATCTACCAATGCACCCACACTTGTTGCATCTATCATACTTTTTTTTTTTGTGGCAGAAGCCCCTCATAGAAGTATTGGATTAAGAGTTGCTCATTGATTTTATACTACGGATAACTAGCACACAACCTCTTGAAACGCTCCCATTACTCATATGTTGTCTCCTCATGATGTTGTTGAATTGCACAGATTTCCTTCTGAATATTCGTAGCTAGAGAAGCAGGGGAGTACTTCTCTAAAAAAAGACTCTACATCTCATTCCATGTAACACACCACTACCATAAAGCATATACCCGATATACTAGACTATATCCATGCACATACCCTATGGGAATGGCATGTTAGAGCAAGCACATTAACTTATTTATGGCATCACACGTATCACAAGTTTTTCAAAAGATTAAACTTTTCCATTTCATTCACAAATATAAATAGACATTGTCATTACAAATTCATAACTTATATATATACATTCAAAATATGTGAGAGTTTACAACTCATACAAAGTGTGCTACAAGAAATGGGATGCTAAACTAAAATATCCTAGCTAGACTCTTCAATATCAGCTGACCAAACTTTTGACCCATTTTATCCTCAAAATTGATAATACTGGACTTCAAATAGATTGCTTTAAAAGTTAGGTTTCCTCAGTACCTGAAAATCAACATTGCGATTTTGATCAGTTTGCAAAATTGGTGAGTGAACCATCATCAATGTTCTCACTTAAGTTAGAACACAACATCATGAGTATATAACCAAATTCACAAGTATATCACATTATTTAGAATCAAATCCCATGTACCACATCATTCAGTATTGAGTACCCGATCATAATATACATCATATTTTAGTATTGAAAACCTGATCACTAAAGTGAATCACACGTTAATACAACACTTAATAAACGGTATACAAATGCACAAGACGGGGGGTTGAATTGTGTATTCCTTTTCGTTAATCCCCTTGTAAACAATTTTGTTAAAAGAAAGTTTTTCTTTTCACAAAACTACTGAAAATCAATGTTGTAAAATATTTTTGAAATTCTCATATGAAAACAGTAAGATCGAAAATTCAAAGTTAAGAGAGTTTAGAGTTGAGAGTTGTGAGATGTTGACACAACAAATTTATCCTGGTTCACCACAAACTGTGGGCTATATCCAGTCCTGAGATATCTTTCTGAGATTTCACTATCTCTCAAAACGTTACAAGTATTCTTTGATTCCAAGCCTCTTCAGGCCTCTTATAAAAAGTATTATTTCACTCTTAACCTCTTCAGGCTATCTGCTCTTCTTTCAACTAAAAGGTATTTTGAGCTTCGTTACAGATAAGAATAGCTCTAATTTTGTTGCACAATAATATTTCTCAGATCACTCAAACTTTTCATAAATGCTAAAATCTTCTTCAGTCTTCGACTTCAACTCATATTTATAGCCTTAGTCTTCAACTGCTTCTTGATAACTCCTTCTTTCTTCTTGTTTCTTGATCTTTCAAGAATCAGTTATTCAGTTGAGTTCTATAACCAACTCAAGCTAATTTGTAATTTGATGTGGTATCGGATCTTCCGTCTTACTTTCTTTCGTCTATTGTTTTCATTTACGCTTCCGTCTCATTTTGCCTTGCGTACGTCTGATTTTCTTTCGTCTGTCTTTTGTATCGTTTGATTTTCATCTGCTTCCACCTGCTTTTTTGTTTTAGCGCTTCCGTCTGCTTTTTTTCTTAGCACTTCCATTTGCTTTTTCTCTTAGCGCTTCCGTATGCTTTTTGTCTTAGTGCTTCCTTCATTATTATTTGTTCTCCATCAAAATTATTTATGTAAAGTCATTTTGACTTAACACTTCTTTCTCTTCTTGAATCTCCTTGCTTTTTCCCTTTTCTTGGCTATCCTTTTTCACACTTGGTTGCTTTATTTGCTTGCCACTTCGAAGTGTGATAACCTTCAATTGTTCCCTTGGGTTGGACTCGGTATTGCTCAATAAGTTACCTGCACTTCTAGAAGACATAACATTAGCGAGTTGACCTACCTGTACCTTTAAGTTGTGGATGGATGAGGCATGGTTTTTTACTATCTGATCCAACTTTGCCTCCATCCTCTTTTGACTTTCCTCCTGACTCGAAAACAATCTCTTTTAGTTGTCTTCTTGATTTGCCATTCTGGACCCCAAAACATCCATTAACTTGTCCATTTTATTTTCCAAAGATCCAAATTGGTCTTGTTGAAATCCTGGAGGTTCTTGCAGTCTTGGTTGGCCACCTGTATTGTTAATACTCCAAGAAAAATTTGGGTGGTTTTTCCACCCTGGATTATAAGCATTTGAGTACGGATTGTTACCTCGCTGTAGTTGGCCTAAGTGACTTACCTATTCAGTACTACTAGGTCCTAACAAAAAGCATTCTATTGTGCAATGGTTATGTAAGGTTTCGATCATGCATCTAATACATAATATATATCAAATATATGTAGTGGAAAATAAAATGAAACCTCAAAAACTAGATCTACTTATATATATAGATATAGAAAACAAAAACATGAAATGTAAGATGTTTATATACCTTTCTGACGATCTCCTTCATTCTGTAATCTTCTCCGTATTAGGTTGACATAAACCATAATGATCAACGTAGACCATCTCTAAAGAAAGTCTACATGAAGATAGAAAGATGAAATCTCACTAGGAGTGTTGGGACCCCACCCTGGTGAGTCATGTGCTCGACATCTTACGTGACATCTAGACGCGGAACCCACAAGAGTGGCGTGCCCACACCAGTCAAACATAAAAAAATGAACTCATTTATCCTATTTTAGAACTGAACATGTTCAGGTTTTGGGGGGCTTGCGGGTTGCGATCGCGATTCGCGAATCTTCGGCTGAGTCGCAATTGCGACTTTACCTTCTCCTTCCTGTTCTTCTTCCTCAAACCTATCTTGGTAAAATGAGCTTAACTTTCACTATAAATATTGGATTAAGGTCATTCTTGGACCGTTTAAAAGAAGAATTCTAGACCTACAACTTCTATGAATACCTCAAAAACAAAGTTAGCCTCTTTTTTCCACCTTTAATTCAATTAACCCATGAAATAAATTCCACTAACATAGGCATAATAAATAAATAAATTAATAACTCCTAAAAATTCACTTATACAAACCTCATAATTATCTAAATCATTTTTAATGAAAAAAAACATTCGGGGGCCAACAAGGACATGGCTAGAGTTCTTTCTTTATGCTAGCAAAGACAAGAACTCCTATGAGAGCTAGAGAGAAAAAGAGCGTGTGTGTAAGAAAGAACCTTTCTTTTCCTTATGTCTTACACAAGATGCATGAAAATGATGATTATTTTATGCCCTCTTTAGCCACCCATAACCACCATCATTAATGGGAAGTTATGGTAAGTTAATGGTCATGAATAGCATTGCGTAATAATAATCATTGCGTTATGGGTCAAGTGGGTGCATACTATTATTCTTAGACGCAAATAGTTATGGAATGTCCTACCTAGTAATAATAGTTCTTGGAGTTGGAGGAAGCTGTTACAAGTTGGGGACCTTATTTAGAACCAATTCAGATTTAAGATAGGAAATGGGATGTCTACTTTCTTATGGCAGGATTCTTGCCATCCTAGAGGCATCCTTGTGGATCTCTCGACTCCCAGATTGATTAATGGATTGGAATTACCTATGAGTGCAAAAGTTTATGATGTTATTAGGAACAATGTGTGGACCTGGCAGGAGGTTACAATTAAGACCATCCGCACCTTAGAGCGTTTGCCTTACCAACTAGAGTGTTCTCAACTTGATAGATTGGAATGGATGGCTTGCTTCTCTAAAGTATACAAAAATGCTTCGGCCTACACTATTTTGAGACCACCCAATCCTCTTGTTCCTGGGCATAAATTAGTTTGGCATAAAAGAACTAGCCCAAGGTACTCTTTTATCTTGTGGCTTGCTTTTCTAAATAAGTTGCAAACGAGGGATAAATTCCTTTTCTCTTATGTACAAAATCATTGTTCCTTGTGTTTTTTGGATAATGAGTGTGTTGATCATTTGTGTTCTTATTTAAGATTATAGGGATTTCGTCACATTATCCTTGGTATTCAATTTTCTCTTTAACGTTGATGTTATGCTTGATATGATCATAAACTAAACACTTTTTGATATCTGGATTAGATGAACCTTATGATGGACCTTGTAGTGATTTTTTTCAATTTAATTTATTTTTAGTTTCAATGAGATTCAATTATGTGTTATTGATTATTCTTAAATTAATATTGTTGGCATATTGATTCATGTGTGATTTCATATAATTAAGATTGATAAATTGATTGTATGAATGGACTAGCATAATTAAAAGGAGTTTCATACAAACTTAGAGATATGTCAACATAAATCTTCTAGATTATGGTCAAATTTAATAGTGAAATTTATAAATAGTTTAATAAAGTTCTTGGGGTTTTAATTGGTAAGAGATTCCACTTAATGAACTTAGGATTGATTATTAATAGTCTTGAGAAAAATATTAGCATAATTGAAAATTTTTCACAATCTAATGAGCTTTAGATTAAATTGATTAATGAAATCATGATTACAACTGAAGTTTTGAGGGGTATTCGAATTTCAAGTACCATTGTTTCATTTTCTTAGTTCAATTTCCATTCTAGTTTATCTATTATGTTGATTTATTTTAGTTTATTATTTTAATTTTGATTTTAATCAATCACTATCACCAACATTTTCCAATTAGATTATAGAAAAAGGGTTATTGCTTGTGACATCTTATTTTTTGGTATATGCTTAGGGTTTAATCCTAGATTAAGTATTGCATATACATGCATAACATTAGCATTTATACACAAATTGATATTTGTACACATTACAAAGATAACATATGCACTCAATTGACTTATCCCCTAAGATATGAAAGAAGTTAAGTGAACATGATGTGAAATATGAATTAATATGTCTTGAATTTTGGTATGATTGAATTTCAATTAGTAAATTGAAATTAAATGTTATTGATTGAGAGATTAATAAATTAAATGTTCATTTGGTCTAGAAAAAAATGTCAAGTGGTAAGAAAAAATTTGGTATATGGAAGTGGTAAGAAAAAAATTGATATATGGAAGTGGTAAGAAAAAAATTGATATATGGAAATTAGGACGATTAAGCCTAAAATTGAGTGACATTTGACATAGTTAAATATGTGACAAATGGACTAGTAATTAAATGACAATTATACCAATTATTATGTGATGTGTGGACAAATCTTGGAACAACATGTGGACTGATTTAGTAGGGGACAAACGGCAACCTAATATGTGGATTAGTGCTAGTTGATTAATTAGCTAAATGTATTACATGCCTTAAGATATATGGTGAGTTTAGAAGTTGACACCTAGCATGATGATGGAGCAAATTCAAGTAGCAATTTTTTTGCTATTTCCCTTACCTTTCACCACCGAAATTGCTTCAAATTTTCTCTGTATTTTGATCTTAACCTTGGCTAAAGTTCTGTATGAAACCACACCTAAGTCCTACACCAAATAGCTAAGAAATCTGTTCAAAGTTGTCTTCACCTTGCTGTCCAAAACAAAGAAAGAAAAATAGCTCAGTTTCACCTTGGAATTGTGTTAATTTTTGCTTGTTTGGGAGGATTGTTTAATATGGAATTTTTTGTTAAATGGGAAGCCTAATAGGTAAGTAACAATATGAGTATTGTGGCATATCAAATGATATAATAATGATGATTGAATTTGTTGGGTCTTGCTTGTTTCTGGAGCCCAACGCTTGCGAATATCATCATACTTAACTTGAGCGTATTCCCATGAAATCTCTTTAACCATTTTAATAGGGAGCCAAAGAACATACACACTCGAAACTACTTCAATCTATAATTCCATTACTTAAGCAACAGAGTTTGAAAAACTTTATTTACATATCAAAAGCCATACCGTTGGCTTATTACAAAAATACAAAATAGCAAATGAAGCAACTCCCTTAGGCTCTTGATCAGTTGATCTCTTAGCTATCATTTGAAGATGGGACAGGAAAAAGGGAGGGGGTGAACTTGAAAGCTCGTGGGTAATAGTTTATAACAGAAAAGTAAGCAAAACCTTTAAAAACTCAATGTCATTGAACATTTTCATAACCATAGTAATTTCGCATTTAAAAAATCATAAAACACTTATATCATGAAGTTCTTAACTTGTCAAACAATTCACAATAGGACAATCATGTACGCATCAATCTTGTCAACTTATCATAAGCACGTAAGCATAACAAAATGGTTCGGGTGGATCCAAAAACATAACGTACTATGTATTTCCACATAATGGTCTTACGTAGCCGTGAACTTATGGGAGTCCATGAAGGAGCTCCATGCCATTAGTAGGCAGGCGGGAGAAGCCTTTTGTCAAAGTGCACTTGACTTAACTTAGGAGACCACCACAAATCCACATAACATGTATTTCATGACTTGTAAAACATATTGCCCAAAAAGGCACATTTGAGAAACTTGATTTCTTAAGTTTCATACCTTTTTAAAACCATTTTCATAAATCAAACAAAATTTATATACACAACATGCAGCACACTTTCAAAGCCTTCAAGAACAATAAATGCACACTTATGATGCAATTTAAAATCATTAAACTTTCTTGATTCGAAGAACATATTTAGTAGCTTATTTACTCTATTATAAACATGTAACCTACCTTAATTTCCTTGCTTATAGACTTGCTCAAAATGCTTTTCCTCTTGTTCCTCCTATCTCTCTCTTGATCCCTTTATACAATAACAAAAATCCAACCCAATAGGGTTTTAAATTGAAAATCCCTCAAAGCACAATCACTAAAATTGGTTTTAGAATACTTAAAACCCAAGCATTTTCTAAACTCCATGAACTAAAATCCTTTCAAAAATCTAAAAGTTTCAAAATGATCTTACCTTCATTCTTCACCAAATG
>JANZLX010000007.1:8492772-8526338 GCA_025531955.1 Erythroxylum orinocense | reverse complement strand
AAAAGGTAGAAGAAGAAAAACACAGAAGAAGATGATGTCAGCACAGAATAAGAAAAAAGACAGAAGAAGCAAAACACAGAAGAAGCAAAAAGGCAAAAGAAGTGGAACAATTGCCATAAATTTTCCTACAGATATTGGATTGGTGTTTTCTTTAGATGGTTTTAAAGAGAACTTCAAGATATACAACTTTCATGAAGACTTCAAAGACAGATTCTATCGTCTAAAGGGTCAAAAATAGACTAGAAGATAGCAAAAAACAAAAGAAGCAAAAAAAAAGAAGACAAAAGAAGCAAAAAGACAGAAGATAGCAAAACACAAAAAAAGATGACGTCAACATAGAAGAAGAAAAAAAGCAGAAGAAGCAAAACACAAAAGAAGATGACGTCAACACAGAAAAAGCAAAAAGGCAGAAGAAACAAAACACAGAAGAAGCAAAAACATAGAAGATATAACTTCACTCTTAAGTATCTTCCCTTATGAGGACCATAACTTTCAGCTCCGATGTCCAAAAATTTAATACTATATACCATTGGAAAGATAAAAGAAAGAACTAAAAATTTTTAGAAGAATATTTTCCTAAATCAACCTAGATTAATCCATAGTTTCTCCCGAAGTTAGAACACGAATTTTACATTCCTCCACCAATGAACTGCACCTGATAAAATTTTGAGATTCTTAGAGATAGATTTTAAATTCTATGTCTTCATAAGAAATGTAGCCATATGTTTCTAGTTTAATTCAAAGTAAGAATCATCTCATTTAAATAACTAGACAAAAAGTTGTAGGTAAAAGACTGAGGCATACTCAGTGACATTTTCCAAATCAACTACCCATTTTGCTTCAAAAAAATCTTTTCTTATCATAACTCATACTAAGATCACCTTTTCTACTTCATTTCCTCCTCATTCTCAACTTCATTTAAAATCAGTATCATTTATAAAGAAAATATAATCTATGATTGATTATGAGCACTAATAACAGAACATAAACATATAAACATAATCCTTCATCAACTTACTACACATATTCAACTTCATTTTTGCTTTCATTTCACTTCTAACTTTCACTTTAATTCTTCCCATTTCAAAATCTCTTATCCACCATAATCACCAAAGCAATCATGAATCTATCCACATTTCTCATTCCCTACCTTACTCTTGTCTGTCATTTCTTTTTTTAAAAATTTTTCATTCATATGTTCTTTACTCATGTTTAATCACCAAAATTTCTCATTGAATAGTTCTAATCTTCCAAGAAAAGTTCGGGGTCCAATAGAATTGGAATGAAATGCATGTGACATTGGTGAAAATATGTGTTGGAAAATGTTACATGAACTTGGAAGTTTTTCTGTTTTGTTTTTGGTATATGGAAACTGTGGAGTATAGGGCATTATGTGGATGTATTGGATTGGAGTTTAATGTATAAAGAAGGTGGATTTATGCCTAAGAAATTTGTTAGAAGAATGTTCTTGAATTTAGAAAGAATTAGACCTATATGCACGATAATGAAGGATAGATTTCTGGTTTGATTTTTGATGCATGAAAGACTAAGATTTGTGAGTTATTAATTGAATAATTTTGATCTGGAATTGGAGAGGTTATTGATGAGGAATTGGAGTATGATTTATGCCTAATAGAGGTATAATTGATGAACTATAAAGAGGTTGTTTTTAAATTTGGTATAAAGTGTAAAACAAAATCTGGAAAATTAGAACAGTAGGTCGAAATTCTACTTTCTATTTCATCTTCCTCTTTTGACCTATTTACATATCTTTAGGGCATGAATTTAAAGAAGCTCAAAGAATGAGATCTGGATCTTAGCTTGACCTCTACGAAAGTGGTTTGATTAAATAGTGACCAGATCTTGAGTTATGTATATTTTCCTAATACTGCCTGTGATAGACCTCTGTGTAGGAACCTTATATTATTTCCTAATTTTGGGGGCTTTAGAGCTCAAATTAGTCGAATTATAAAACATGAAAAATGATTATTGATGTTTTGTTAATGCTTCTGTGAAATCGTTTGGCCAGAAGATATCTTGATAAGTTTATGTAGTTAACTAAAGTCATAGCTTAAAAAAGGGACTAATTTGGATATGTTGAGTTCAAATCTGGAAATTTTAATTTGTTAAAGGAATAAGTGGGTTCCTTTAATGAAAATTTAATCTTTAGGACATGAATAATGTGATATGGATGAATGAGGATTGAAGAAAATAGGGTATTTATGATTGAGAATTAGGTGAATGTGTGAGTATATATGGCTGGAAAAATTTTGGTAAATGTATAGATTTATCTTGCTAAAATTTCAAATGTAAGGTACCACCGTACCAATTATGTGTGCATTATAAGAAGTTTTTTTTTATCATGGAAATGTTTAAGGATAAGTGTAAAGTATGATTGATGAATTTGGAGTAAATCAAGCTATTTAAAGGGACAAACTTGATTGCAAATAGTGGTATACAAAGTATGATGTTGAATGGTTAAGAAAGTTGAATAAGGTTACATAGTTGGGAAAAATTAATTGAGCATGCATTGAACATGATATATGTATATATGTGCACAAATGAATATGTATTTTGATTGATTGATTTTGTAACGTGAATTATGTGTGAATTGTATGATTTTAGATGCTCAAGTCGAATGCCATTCAGACATTGCCGGACCATCCAGGCAATGACATAAATTGGAGCATATTGTGAGTCAACCTAGATGACTTTTTAGGATTAATCAAATAGTTCAATAACTTCCAATTATTGAACTATTTGTGATTTTTATGTGAATTCAAGACTTTAATGGTCCGAGAAGTTTGATATTCGGGAATGTATTGGAAGTGTTCTGTTTACATCTGAAATTTGAATGATATCTATTTGCAACTGAATTCTGAATGATTTTAGAATACTCAACGAAAGTTGAATACCGGACTGAGGTCTGATGAATATAAGATTCTGTTTGTGCATCATAAGTGAATGTTATTCATGACATATTATTATTTGAAGCGTTTCATAAAATGCATGTTTAGATAAAGGCGTTGTGATTAGAGTAGCCAGTCTGAAAGAGCTTTAAGCTCAATTTTCTGTATGTAGAGCTTTGCTCTGTGATTTTTATATCTGACTGAGCCCAATAGACCAGTATCTGTATCTGTATCTATATCTGAAAAGCACTCGATCATAATAAATAATAACGAATCTAGAGTCTCATATGCATCTGCATTTGTATATTTATGATTATGGAATCTTTTTTGAAATTATGATTATAAAGTGATATGCCATGATAATGTGATTGATTGGGTTATCCATGTTCTGAAAGAATGTATGTGAAATGTGTGTCATTCATTATGTCTTATTGAGATGGCAAATATTTGTGAAATTGGCTAGTTGTGTGATATTTGTGTATTTGACTTGAGTGAGATCATCAGCTCGCTCATTAAGTTCGCAAAACTCATTAAAAAATTGTAACGTAGCTTTTCAGATACGAGACAGGAGACTTGGTTCTTAAGGTTTTCTAGAGGAACATTTTAGATTAAGATATAGATCAAAGATCTGTCAGTTGACATCTAGGGAGTTATAGATTATATTTTGTAGTTTCTTTGACATATAGAACTTTTGTATAAAAGATTGTAAACTTTCTCATGTTTGGTAATGTAAATATTTGTTTCAATGACTACAATGTAAACTTTTGTCAATGAATAAAATGAAGTGTTGAGATTTTAAGTATTGTATATTCTTTATAATGCTATATAAGAGATTATGTTTGCTCTAATATACCATTGTTATAGGATATGTACTTGAATATTTTTTGGATGTTCACATATTACTCTATAGTAGTAGGATGTTACACTACTAGTACTTATAACCCTTGCAGGATCGACTTGTACTCATTATTGTTACCTATAGCTTCATTGTGCACTTGGAGTTAAAACATTAATCATCACCAAGTTTTTCATGCCATTAATGGGACTAGGATATTAGGAAAACTTAGCTTTTATTAATGTGGCCATTAATTTATTTTTGCATTTATTCTATTTTTAATTTTAAATCATTAATCTTTCTTGATCTTATTGTTATTTTAAGAGCTTGGTTTGTTTATAACCCAAAACAATCCATCAGAACTTGTTGAGAGAGATCTAGAAATTGAAGGAACAACTCTCTAAAAGCTCACAATAAGGTTTAGACAAAGGAAAGAAGAGTGGGAGTAAGGATTTAAAAACGTTCAATTAGAAATTATGGAAAAACCAGAGAGGACTACATCTGAGTATGCGAGGCCATCGTTAACTAGAACCAAGTCTGATAAACTTGATTATTACATCCAACGATAATTAAAGAATAGAGAAGTAGTTAGCAGAAAAATATAAATAAAAATAACCCGGAAATAGTAAAAGAAAGCGTTCCGAAATTCTGGTATTTGGCAAGAGCCCAGGCTCACTCTCCTTGGGGCACGACATGAGCACTCGCTCCCTTGATCTGCCACGTTTTGAACTTTACGTAACGTAAGCATTGACGGAAGCAAAAGAATCAATAAAATTTGGCTCAACAAAATATCCCCGACGCGTGTCAAGTTGGTGTAGCGAGTGGCATGGAAACATTGGGAAAAGGAAGGGCGTGGTGGAGGGAAGAGTGGTCGGTTTTAGTGAAAAAAAGGAGCGGAGGATAGAAAGAGATGAGAAGGTGTGTGTGTCTTAGCATTGGTTGGTTCATTTTTATTCTCAAAGAGTTTTATTTTCTTTTTCTTTTTGTTTTTGTGTGGAGAAGACGGAACACGAACTTTCTCTCTCTAACTGATATTTAAAATGTTGCTTTCAAGTTTCTCTCTCTAACATTTATATGCACAGGCAGACACATATTTCACGCTCTTCCTCTCATTTTATCTCAAGTTTTTCTTTTGTTATTTATTATTTTGTTTAATTTTAGTTCTCAATGAGAAGATAGAGAGGTGCTGTTTAATTTTAACTTCTTTTTGTGGAGAAAAGCTAAAGAAAAACACACAAAAACAGAGTAAGTGATGGTGGTGGACGGAGGAATGTGGATTCCGTCGGAGAGTGTTGCTGTTGCGTATAGATGATGGAAAGGAGGAGGATCGCAACGGCTCTTTTCTTATTATGGAATTTGACGCCGGAATTCCGATGTCTCGTGCTGCAGCTCCACCTTCTTCTGTCACCGAGCCTCCTGAAGGTCGCTTTCTTCCTTACTTATATGCATATAATCTATTACTTCTACATGTTGTATTGATGATTGTTACATATAAAGTTGAATATTGTTTTGTATTGTTATTTTTATTTGCTATTCTTTTTTTGTATTCGAAATTCGATTGGTCTTTAAGAATGTGTTGAGAATCTTCCCCTGTTGCTCACGGATTCTATACTTTAGTAATTTCTTTTGTTTGATTCAAACGATTTAATCAGGCGTACATTAAGGATTGCTTTTTAAACGAAACATACTCTCCTCTATCCATTCCTTTTTTTATATATAGTTTTTATGACTATATCAGATATCTAAATGTGGAAATGGAAAGGATGATTTTCAAAAGAATGTGATTTCACATGTTTTTGAGTTGTCTCATTCTGTGTGCAAGCAGTTTGCTGTTTTTGAATAGAGAGTTGTATTAATTTCTGAAACATCCTCAAGTAATTCATGCTATCCGTGTCTTAAATGATTCTTTCCTTTTGTCTTTCCTTTTACTTTGCCAGTTATGGATCGTAAGCTTCACAACATTTGCAATTTTTAGTGTTTGATTTCCTTATATTTTTTCTATCTCTTTTATAACTGGTTGTGATGCTTTTGCTTCTGGTTTGTTTCTCTCTCTCTCTTGCTCGCTCTCTCTCTCTCGCGATATCTCTCCCTCTTATGCTTTTACTGTTACTTATTTTAATATTTCAGCAAACATGTGTATAGAGAGCATTTTATCATGACATTGATTTGTATTAGGATTAAACTTTTTTAGTAACTTCTTCATTCAAATGCTGATAAAGTTCAAACTTTTGTGAGAAATAAAATATATAAAGTTCTGGTGATTTAGAAATTTTGGCATTTATTATCTCACTGACTAAGAAGTAAATTAAAAGTTCTCCTTTTCTATTACAATTTCGGAAGTATCGCTGCAAAAATTCGATAGACAAATGTCCTGAGTCAATTAGGAAGTTCTTTTCTGTTGGATGTCGTCTTCAATGAAGTGTAATGGAGTCTTGCCTTAAATGTCAGAAAAAGGTACTCTACTTTGCATTTATATGAATAAAATATTATCTACGTTAAGAACTCAATAGCCATTCCCCATCGCATTCATTTCCTTCCTTTTGTTGTTATTATAGTTGTTGAGTTAGAACAGCCTTCTTTACCAAGAGGTACTTAATGGTCTTAAGAAGTTCTACCTATTTTGAAAGGTGTTCCAAATTTAGATGAGCTGCTAGAGTCTCTAAGGAGTGTTGTAGATTCTCTTTGCCATACCAAAATGGATACTTATAGCTTTTCTTTCCCTGATTCCTTGTTTACTCAGGACCAAGAGGCAGCCCTTGGTAATAGACAATATCCTTTTAGCATCCTATTCCAATGGTTTCTTTCATGTAGGGTTTGTCCTAATTTGCATGTCTGTGTCTTAGAGTTTTACGCAAAGTAGTTCGATGATGGTTCACGTCTTTGAATAAACTGTCAATTTCTCTCCTTTGCAGTGACCTTAGGTTTTATATATAGCAAATCTTAAAGTGGCTTAGAGAATGATTGAAACCAAATTACTGGATATCAAAGCTGCAAGACCATGCTTTGATTCATAATTTACTCATTAATTTTTTTTTTCCTATTCTATATTGTTTAGTTCTTGCTAAAGTGTTTGGAAGATATTGTATTCTCCGCTTGTGTTCTTCACATAGTTTGAAGTAACTCTTTTGAACAAAATATTAGAAGTTCTTTTTCCCTCTTGTCTTTTAGAAATTTTTTAATGATCAAAATTATAAGTTAGTTTTTTTGTAAATTTTCTGCAATTGAGAGAGTTGCAATGAATTTCTAATTGCAATTGAAGTGTTGATATATGTTATTATGTCTCTTCATTGTGAAATTATTGCATTTTTGGTGCATTTATTGTTTTCTTGATGGTACATTAAATGTTTGTTAGTTTTGGTATCGTTGTTTTGCTAGAAATATGTTCCAAAGTTGTCTCCTTCTTCCTTATTTTTCCTCCTTTCTCATTAAAGACGAAATTTAATATGTTCTTACTATTTGACTCTTTCCATCTGTTGGATGATTATTTACTGAATGTAGTGCTTTAATTTGGATACGTTTTGGTATGCTGAAAGAAAGGAAAATATAAAATGAAAATCTAACTTCATTATCGTTAAATGTTGTGATCCTGGGAAGAAATCATACTAGTGAACAACCATGTTGTTACTGGTAATTTTCTAGTACTGACAGGTCCATTACATGAACCTGCTTTATGTTTATTTCTGCTCTTCATCCCGTATCTTTTAAAGCCCGCTAAGAGAAAGCGTTTTGCTTTAATAATTTTTTTCCTTCTGGAAATTCGTCTTAAAAAAGTGGAGTGCAATACTTAGTTTGATTTTCTTCCTCAAATCTCAACTATATTTAGTGAAAAACAAGGAAAAAATCTTATTTTATGGGTTTATCGGTTCTTTGATCTTTGTCTTAAGTTTCTTGACAGTCAAATTCATAATTCACTACTGAAAAGAGAAGAAACAAAATAATTTTATTATCTTCTTTTGTCATTAGTTAGATGTCAATTACTTCTTGTAAGTTTAATGTATGATGATTGAGATTACAAAGTTCAGTTGAGTTGTTGGAACCATCAAAGAAAGGCAATTTTCTTTTATGAAAAGGATATTCTCCTACTCCTCCACCTCCTCTCTTCTATTAGAAAATTGTGGTATGATATGTACTTCCTCTCTTTTGAAGAACTTAATCAGGATAGGAGAAAAGAAAACTTGGATATTTTCTGCTGTTAAGCTTATAACTTAATTCCTCACCATCCAATATTTTTACACTAGTTTCAATTCTTTGAGATGTCACTAGTATAAGTTTTGGAAGGATACTTTTCATGTAAGGTCAAAATTGATATTTCAGTGTCCAATACTTAATAGTGTCTGTCTAAGATGTGTGAACCCACTTATGCAACATTTCAGATGCAATGTGGCAAGTGAACTTGAGATCAAGTGAAGGAATGGAGGCTGGCCCCTTTCCTGAGCGTCCTGGAGAGCAAGATTGTGCTTATTATATCAGGACAGGACTTTGTAAATTTGGAGCTACATGTCGGTATAATCACCCCCCCAACAGGAAACTGGTATGAACTGCAGAAAGTACTTGAAACATTGCTCATAGCATAGAAGGTTATACCCTGCCAGAATTGTTTTAGTTGTGCCTCTCAGTATTCCATGTATTGTCATTTGCATTGATGAAGGAAATGGAAGTAAGAAAAGGAATCTTTTGTAGTTTGCTTCTCGAACTTTTCATGCTCATTTTATCTCTCTCTGTGATGCGCATATACAATGAGAATATCAACCATCGAATGAACTGCTCTCATGCACACACCCACACACAGACACTTGGAAATGTGCCACGGAAAAAACATGTAATGTACATGATATTAGATGCTGGGTTACTCCAAGATGTAGATATACTTGGTTGGATGTTCCTTCATAGTCTACATTTTACTTGTGTCTTCATAAGATTAAAACGACTTGAGTTGACATTTTCAACTCTCCAAATTTGAGTCATAGGCTATTGCTGCTGCAAGGATGAAGGGGGAATTTCCAGAAAGGATAGGACAAGCTGAATGCCAGGTACGGATAAAGTAATTTCTTTTGTTGAGGCTGTTATAAAACTGGTTTTATGTGAGCAATTGCATTTTATCTTGTATATTTCATAGTGTCCATTGCTTGTGATTACACTTTGTGTAGAAATATTAGAAAACACTTGAAAGAAGGAAAATTGAAGAATATTGAAGTAGTCAATTGTTGCCTGAATATATTAGCTTGGCCTTTTAAGATTATAAATTTTGTTTCTTCTAGTGAATTGTAGAAGGGGAAATGCTTTTCTTTTAGAAGTTATAGTGCATCTTCCAAGCATGTGTAAGCAAAAAGTACTATCCCTTGGTTAATTTTTGGACAGCCAAGATGGACTACAAGAGTCTACTAATTTTTAAAATGAGATTGGATTGAACAGAAGGAACGGCCACCTATTTTCCATAGCTTGATGTATGTGTGTAGTTCCGAGCATTAGTCCATTTCCCCCATACTGCCCATGCCCTACTGGTCTAATCTTTATGGTTTCAGAATCAGGTGTGCATCATTTTTAAGATTTGGCTTTTATCATAAGAATTTTCACTTCTGTATATTTCTTGAATTTCGTTGCCCTGGGAAGTATCTTACGTGCTTAATGTTTGCCATTTTTTATTTTTAATGTTCTTCGAATTGGGGTAGTATAGGGCAGCAATATCTTATGAAATTACGAGAAACAATATTTAGTAAGTACCTGACTTCACCCATTAACCCCTTTTCTGGATAAAAGAAAACAGAGTTTCTTCTAGACTTCCCTTGATCCACTAAAAGTTGTCTGCCAATTATGAGAATTCATGAAAATTTACATTTTTATCATTCTACTCTTTGTTTTCCCTTTTTCCTTTAGTCTAGATGGTGATGTAGTCTTTCTGGTAAGAATATTTGATTCTGTGTCAGTTTATACCATCGGAATGAAAATGTTTTGCTTCTGACTATTGTTGCTTCAATAGCAACCACTTTGGTTGTCAAATCAAATTAACAAATTTTATTTACTGGTGATCATTGGTTTTTATAATGGATTTGTTGGATTGAAAATGATCCATGATCATGGGCTTAGCCATAAAATTTTTTTTAATGAAAATAAAGAATAAATACAAAAGATGATAATTTTATTTTCTATGATTTTATGTGTATAGAAGCTAGTAATATGTAGACTGCAATTTGAAACTTTCTGTCTTCTTCATAATAAGTGAGGGTATTTGATATGACTTTTTTTCTCATCTGATCATTGTTATTTGTAATCATAGTTTGGGGTCCAAATTGAAGGATTAGACTAGATGATTTTGGTTTAAAGTGCTTGAAATTCTAACTCATGGTGCTAGCATTTATATTTTACAATTCCTTTTTCATACAAAGAGATACATAGGTTGGGATAAGAATTGAAGGTTTAAAGTAGCAGTTGATTTTGGTTTGAAGTGCATAAAGTTCTAGTTCATAGTTAAGATTCACTCTTTTGAAATTCTTTTTGTGATACGAAGAGATACACTTCCCTTCTTTCCTTTTCCTTTTTGTATATTCCATGTCTTGAAAAACTGTAACAAGTATTTTTGGTGCTCAACAGTACTACCTGAAGACGGGTACTTGCAAATTTGGAGCCACATGCAAGTTTCATCATCCTAGAGACAAGGCTGGGATTGCTGGAAGAGTTTCCTTAAATATCCTTGGCTACCCACTTCGACCGGTATTTAATATCACATTTATTTAAAAGTATCAATTAGGATGAGAGTGTTAGCTGGGTGTAATACTCTGTGTTAATCGTGTTTGGGTCTCTGTTTAGTTGGTGCTTCTCCATTCAACCATTTACATCTCTATGTTGTTGGTGCCATTGTGGAAGTTATTATTGAGGGTGCTTTGTGTTATATTTGTTCTGGTTACTATTTGCCACTTCTGTTTTTGTGGTTGTAATCAAGTTTCTTGCCTTTGTGACTATTTTTTATCTTTTCCATGTGAAGTTGGATGATTTTAGTAGATCATTTATTTCTTTAAGGATTTGTTTCTTTTGGTTTTGAAACTTGTTTATAGATTAGATATGACCTTTTCCTATCCACAAATGTACCATCTTTTCTCTTCAATTCTGCCCAAGGTAATATAACTTCAAGTAGATACTTCATTTCAAATCATATCACACCCTCATCGATATTCTTTGACGAATGAGTCAACAATGTGTGATGGGGGCTATAGCTTCGGTATTGTAGAAAATGTCAGATTTTGGCCTCTATTAAGTCTCAATTTAGCATAGTTGTTTTCATATATTTTTTAAATAATCCACCAAAATTAAGTGATGCAGCAATCTATAATTTGGCCGCAATATGCAATGGTTAGTTAACTAATGAAATTTGATGTTTATAATTTTCTAAACTCAAGTCATAATTATCTTTAAGTTTTAGTTTAGGTCAATTTCTTTATGAGTTTGAAAACAATGTTTTTCACAATTGTTAAGTTGTGAAGGTTTATTTCTCTCTCTGCTTTTGTAGAATGAGGTAGAATGTGCTTATTATTTAAGAACTGGACAATGCAAATTCGGGAGTACTTGTAAATTCCACCACCCGCAACCATCAAATGTGATGGTTCCCATACGTGGTTCCTCTGTGTATCCTACTGTTCACTCACCACCACCAACAAGTCAGCAGTCCTATCCCGGAGGACTTACAAACTGGTCAAGACCATCATTTATTACCAGCCCACGCTGGCAGGCTCCTTCAAGTTATGCACCTTTGATTCTACCTCATGGAGTGGTATCTGTACCAGGATGGAATACATACAGTGTAAGCTTCTATACTTGTTAGAGAATACCTCGAGGCCATATGAGCTTACAGGTCTCTGTGTTGTGAGAGTTGACTTGGTTTCCCCGGAAGTACTTCTATCTGTGCGTATTTTAAGTACTACCTGAACAATAGCAAGATGAAGTCTCTACAAGAAAGAAGTTAGCATTAATATATGGCCACTTTTTGTGACCTGCTAGCTTGAACATACTGATATATTGTGGTTATTTACTTACTAAAATGGTCTTTCAAACATGTTAATTATTTGATTATTTTGCAGAGAGCTTACATGATTTTAGTCCACAATTAGGATGGGCAGGAACTAACTGCTTATAGTGTTGCATTCACTTATTTGATAAAACTGTGGGTTCCTTAGAAATAGACAACTGTTTTTGCATTACTAAAAATTAGTATAGTTGCTGTTCTTATCTCAGAAGGTTTAAGTAAATTTCCTTATCTATGGAGCTAGGGTAGCACCCTGCACTATAGTTTGAACTTGAAGTTGAAGCTACTCTACTTTTTTGAAATTGGTTGGTAACACAGCTGTTAACTTTCGGGCAATTGTTATTGTGAAGGTGATCCATTCTTGATGTATGATGTGGAAGCTTTAATAGAAAATTTTGAAGATCTAATGTATCTTGAAGCTGCAATTTTTATGCCAAATCAATTGTTGGAACATGGAGGACTTTCTTAGTTTTCATTACCGAATGTTCGCCTCAATTGTCTTCTCCACAAGGAATCAGCGCGGTTACAATTTTAAAGTGTAATAACACATTCTAGGATTTACCTAGCTGATGATATAGAATTCATTGAACTTGTTGTGAAGTGAAGTGATCAAGCGGGGAAGTTTTGTAGAACTATAACAAGACAGTGTCAAAACCCTTGAAGGTTGGGGAGTTTAAACATCAAAACCATGAAAATACCATTTTCCAGTGCTTTTCTTTTGATTTGGTGTGACCAAGTGGGTCCAATCATAATAAACCTTTTCCCTCTCCCCTTGTGCCAGCAATGATCAAACGTTGGTGGCAGAGGTTGTCAGCTGTCACTAAGCTAAATTCTCACTGTTTACACATTGCGGTCACTAATTAGTTACGTCTGCCTTACATCCAATCCTCGCAGTATGTGATGGAGCGTTAACACCTTTGTGCAAGTAGACACACTGAAATTATATTTGGAGCATTTTTAAGCTAGTCTTCAATCTATGTTTGGGATTATCAAGAGCATTTTTAAGCTTGTCTTCAATCTAAGTTTGGGATTATCTTCTAGCGCATTTTTTTCTGCTTGTGTTCAATCTATGAGTGGGGTTATTTTCTAGCACCTACTTTTATATCTGCGGAAAAGTTGTTTTTCAGTTCTGAAGTTGGATAGTTTATTGTCATGGTTTTGTCTTGCATAAGATGCTTTTATACAGTATGGTTTTGCTGTTTAGAATTTTTGAATATGACAAAGTTTGGCATGTTCATGGGCCATTTTTCCAGGGTCAGCTGGAGTCAGTTTCATCTCCAGAGAGTCAGCAGCAAACAGGAAGCAACCAAAATTTTGGAACTTCTCGCCATATTGATTCTACAAATGCTGGAAATCAAGGAACATATTCTCCATTCCATTCTGGGTCTATGCCTGTGGGATTTTATGCGTTGCAAAGAGATAATGTATTTCCTGAGAGACCTGGACAACCAGAATGTCAGTTTTACTTGAAGACTGGAGATTGTAAATTTGGTGCAGTTTGTAGGTTTCATCACCCAAGAGAGAGATTAATTCCTGCACCAGACTGTGCCTTGAGTCCCCTTGGCCTTCCTTTACGTCCTGTAAGTTTATAGGATCAAACAGTTCTATCTGACTATAAGTTTTCCGTTTACTGCATGCTGTTTGCTTGTTACAGCTGTAGGTTAAACTGTCTTTAAAGTTCTTTTCTGGTCATTTTGGCTTCTTTCTGGTGTTAATTGAATTTCAATCTCACGCAATTAATTTCGACCTTGTTTATGGACTTCCTCAATTAAAATCATTCAACCATTAATATTATTACCTGTGAAGGACATCTTATGTAATTCAAACCTTGTTGTAGATGAAGTCTTGGAATATCTTAGCTGAGGTGTCTAATAAATATAATTGAAGTAATCACTTTTCTTTACTGCACCATGTTCGTCAATATTATGATCTCTACGTGTCCATTAGGAGTTGCCCATATACTCCTTTTGCTGTTTCTATTTAGAAAAGATTCATCTTCCCACATTAGTTTTTTGTACTAGCCTTTTTGGCTTCATTTTGACTTTCTTTTAGGATAAATGACTTTAATTTCCTTCATTTGGATTTGATATTATGGACTGCTGTTGGAGTTGGAACTGTTCTCCTTTTGATTCTATGAAGCTGTAATCCGTTTCAACATGAAATCTTGCTCCATTTGTACTTGGAAGGAATATAGTAGTAATGCATTCTCTGGTATTAAGTGTTATGTAATCACCATACCTTTTGATGGTTGTCAAATGATAGACCATTAAGGATTTTGTGCGCCTGTGTTTACCATTTCAATGTTTGTGGCACCTAGGTAGGTTATTGCCTCAAGACTCCAGTCTTCTAGATTATCTTTTATGTGATACTGATCTGGGAAAAAGAAATTAGAGAAACCAGAGAAGTCAAACTACTTAACTCCATGGCTGGGTTTGGATGGTAGAGTTTGGATATTTTTCCTACCATTACAACATATCCCAAACTCAAGCACGTCCGCAGGGGAAGAGAACAATAAAGCAGACCCATTCCATTCAACATAGCAGAAAATAGTCATGCGCATTGTACGAACGCTTTCTCCTGATCACTTGACTGAAATGCTGAAATTCATGAGTTAATAAATGTAGTAATTTAATTAACTAGATTGTCAAATATTCAAATTAATTATGAAGTAAAAGGATCAAAATTATAGTTCAGAAGAACAATGTCAAGGTCCAAGAGCTAAGAACCAAAAAATCTATTTGGGACTTTGATGCTTGTTATAGTTTCAACTTTAAGGAAATAAAAGTTTGAATTTCTGTTTAATTGTTTCTATTTTTTTCACCACGTAGCAGTAGAAATATTTCTTCGTCTTACCTGTAGCTGAATCAAGAAGTT
This sequence comes from Erythroxylum orinocense, assembly GCA_025531955.1. Lineage (NCBI taxonomy): Eukaryota > Viridiplantae > Streptophyta > Magnoliopsida > Malpighiales > Erythroxylaceae > Erythroxylum > Erythroxylum orinocense. The sequence continues at coordinate 8,511,706 of JANZLX010000007.1, read as the reverse complement.
AAGAGTTTAATATTTTGTTATCTATGCCATGTGAAAAGGTATAAAAGAGGTGCTGTCTAACTAAATGTGTTTTCTTTCAGGGTGCACTGCACGCATTATTATGGTTGTAACCCCAGGACTTAATACTGGAAACAGCCATACCCTAAGTTCTTATCAAGAAATTTACTTGTGTTAATCTAACTGCTTTTTTTGTTTACTCATTGAGCTACACATCCACCCTGACATTTTTCATTAAATGCACTAGCGCTTTCTGTACTGTACTGATGTGAGTTGCCAGAGTCATAAGTGAATTGGTGGATCTCACATCTAACTTGCAACAGGGAGAACCTTTATGCATCTTCTACTCTCGTTATGGTATCTGCAAATTTGGTCCAAGTTGCAAGTTTGATCATCCTATGGGAATTTTTGCTTACAATCTGCCGACATCTTCTTCAATTGATGCACCACTTCGATATTTCCTGCCTTCTTCTTCAGGATCTGCTCCATTGAATTTTTCAACAGAAGGGCTTGTTGAAACAGGGTCAACAAAACCCAGGAGACTCTCACGCTCAGAGCCTAGACAAATGTCTTCTGGTGACGATAGTGTTGACACTGAGGGATAGGTGAAACCATATAAAAACTGTCAGATGCCTTTACAATCTCTGGATGATAAACAAGTCTTATCTGTATATACATTTCCCATCGTTGGAGATGTACAGAGTTCTTGCGAAGTTGATGATGGAATTCAGTTGAGAGATTTGACTGCTCTGAATTTTATGTTGCTGCATTGTATAAAAAGATCTCCCATGTGTTGTCACATTTGGCAAAAACCAAAATGTCAAGAGTCTTTCTTTCCAAGCGCATGCTTCTGATTTTGTGTTATTCTCCTGTTTACGGTGTAAAGATCTTCGTTTGCTAGTTTCGAGGCTTCAGTCTGACTTCCAGAATCTTCACTTTTTTCCCCAACAGATCACCATGCATGAGGACATTTGTCAGAGTTCGTATGAGCATTATAGGATATTCCTTCTCATTCTTCGATCAGGGTTACTTGCGTTACATGCTTCTGCTTTTTAAGATAGGTCTTTCTTACTCAATTTTGCAGTTTGAACAGCCTGTTCGACGGTAGCACCGCAGTGTAAAGCAGAATGTTGTCGATTGAACCTAAGTAGACAGAATGATCCAGGTTCCCACCTATTCTTACGTTATGCCCTATATGGTAATAAGCTAGTAGCTGCTGATGAGGCCTCGAGATGTGAATGGCAGAGTAGCAGTATTGGAACGGTAGAACGGTTTCCTTTTTTTTTTAACTGACAGAGCATGATCAATGATTTTTTTTTTATGCTTAAGCTTTTTTGCGGAATTTAGATGCGAGTAATGTCCAAGTTGTGCGTTATGAATATGTTTATATACGAGAGGATATATGTTTATGAATGTGGCTTACGCTTCACCTGCTATTGAAGACGAGTCGTTCTGCTATTGATATTTTGTATGGGGATGGCGATGGCATTGTACAAAGAGGAAACTAATATTGCCCACTTTTCTGACATGGATTACGTTATAAGTGGATTGCTTGGTTTTACTGTCAGAAGATGGTAATATCGAAGAAAGCATGGATGGAGGTCTTAAATCCTGCTTCCTTCTTACTGGCCCTTCCTGCAACTATAAGACTCCATCTAGTGTATCCAATGTTTTTAACAAATTTATAGGACAAAATATATTACAAATTTATAAATAGTAAAATAACTAGCTCAGGTTGATTTGAGTCATAACCTGACCCAAGATGGGTGTGGGTCTACTGTGATAGCTTCGTGGGTAAGTTACTAGAATTCTTTGGATCTATGTGAAGTAATTATTATGATTTTTTGGATGATGAATTTGACAAAATTGATATATTTTATAACTTTTATTGTAATGTTTTTTTGTAAAAATAATACTATGTATAATTACATTCCAAGATTCATTTGATAAAAGTAGATGAAATTATCTTAAACTTGATCTTAATGTAAAGATTATTGAAAACAAAAGTACGAGTACTGGACTTCTTTTTCTTCCTTGAATTATTTTCCTTTCCTTCTCATAATCATAATAACTATATGTATACAGTTTCTAAGAATAACCATTTTATGAAAACATTTTATATCTAAATAAAAAATCTTGAGATAATTTAATCTAAAATTTTTAACATTTAACTTTAACACCCTTTTTAAAAGATCTCTTTTTATTTTAATTTCTTAGAAACTTTGGTTTTGGAATAACTCCATAAAATTTTATATATACGCATATAGCAAAGGAAAATAAAAGTCTTCTTTTTTTAGCTAACCCTTACTTTTTTTCCTTAATTCTATTTACTTTCAAACTTAATGTGTATATTTAAATTTCATCATCTTTATGTCTATTTTTTATTTATTCCTTTTTATCTTTACTTTTTTTTATATATCTTCTGTAACTTAGGTTATTGCTTTCCAACCTATTTGGAGTATATTGGCATTGTTTTGAAACCCAGATTGGATCGGCCGGTTCGACCGGTGATCAGTCGACTGTCTGGTTCGGGTGACTCCTAAAAATCGGTTCCTAATTAAATCAGTGAAAACCAGTCAATTGACCATCGGTCCGGTTCGATCACTGGTTCAATGAATTTTTTATTTTTTTTATTTTTAAATATTATTTGGTATATTTTCTATTTGTAATATTACTAATATTATATATAATTAAATATAATTATTGCATAATTATGATATCATACCGATTTGACTGATAGTTGAATCGGTCAAATCGGTAATTAATAAAATCTCTAATTCGTTGTCCGGTTCGAGTTTCAAAACTTTGTTAGTAATAAAAATGAGGTGCCGTTTATTAAAGGGTACCTGACAAAACTAGCAAAGATTGCACGATCGACCTAGATATGATGAGATATACAGGATGAATTGGGAAGGTCAGTGGGGTATATGTTTTTATCATGAGAAAGACTATGCAGGGGATGATGCCTTCATAGAGGAGGCAGTAGCGACGCCCCAGAGAGTGGAGCGGGAGCCACCACTTCAATAGTTGCACTACAAAAGAATGAACCTATGAACAAAGGTAGTGGCGGGGGAGATCGAGGATGTCAAATTGAAGCCTCAATAAGTTAAGGGTAAATAATAAATAGGATGGTTCATCACTTGGAGAGGCAGCAAGTGTCTTCGAGCATGGCAGAATGAGAGGAGTCTTGATCGTGAGATAAAATAAAAGAGAACTTTACTACAAGTTTCTATCATGTTGGATTAGTCACACCGTCCAGCCTCTCTACCATCTCCACCTAGGGGTAATGGTTCAAGAATATGACATCAATGATGGCTAGCTAATATGCGTTTATTCTTCTTTGTCCTATATTTTTTTGTTCGTTACAATTTACAATGTACACTTTAGGTATATTAATTTACATGATTTTTATATTTCTATTTTGTTTTTAGTATCCTTTACATTTTATAGTTTCTTTGTTAGTATTTGTGTAAGGTATCATGAAATTATAAATATCTTATCATATTGATAGTGAATATTAGACAACAGAAGGTTCACAGAACTTTACTTTCATCTTTACTTTTCCTTCCTCTATATGTTTTTTTTTTTTGTACCTTCTACCTTTGTATTTTGCTTATCATTGTTCTATTGAAGACAATGTAAGATTTTAGTGAAGGGCAGGATTATGTCGATTTTATTTTGAACCTATTTCTTAAGTAAATGTGTCTAATTATAATTAGTTTAATAAGTTATGATTCCAAAAAATTAAACAATGAAAGAAAGGTGTGTAAAAGAAATTATTAGAAATTAAAGCGCATTGTGAGGCAACAAGGTCCAATCAATAGTCTAAACATTGACGAATAATTTATTTTTAATTAATTTAATAGTCTTTAGATTGATTCTTGATTTTGATAATGAAACCTTTTATATGACTTTAACATAAATTAGGTGAAAGTTGATCTTAATTAGTAGTATAGTATTCCATGCGAAAAATTATGAATAAAGTGAGCATAAAGGAATTCACTATACTAAATTTAACCAAAGTAAAAAGATCAAAGTTTAAGTGTTAGGGATATTTGATATACATAAAACATACAAAAATTCTTTTAGTATTTTGCTTTGCTTTTGTAAATTACCTTGATTTACTTAATTCATAGTATGTTTTTTTAGGTTATTGAGAAGATATTTCCTTACAATGAGATTTTTAAGAATTATAAATACAAACAAAATATTTAGAAAATCACATTTTTTTGGTTAAAAATGACCTAGCACATGGTCATGTATTAGTGATGTGTCCTTGATTGTTTATATATTCTCTCCTTATAGTTAGCGATTAATATTATAAAATGCTTAAGATACTCGTTTTGATTCACATTTGGTTTTTAGGTACAAATTGGAAGCATAAGAGCTAAAATGAATTAAAAGCGCTTTCCTTGAGCCATACTCATAATGTCCAAACTCATTTTTCTTTGTGGAATAAGAAGGAGATAGATTAGAGTAAAGATGGGACAAGAAAATGCATAAAAAAATACTCCTGATTTGCAAAATCATAATTTTGAAAGAAACATTTTTTTTGGTGATGCATGGTTGGATGCACAGTCGGGCATCAAATTGTGCATCTCCCTAGAAACCTAGTTTTTCATATAAATAGACATGTAAGTGGCCAAACAAAGATGTGAATCATTTTTGGAACGCTAAAGGAGGTAGAACACACACTTATTTGAGATCCGAGGAGGGCTAGTCTTCTTCCTTCCAATTCGTAGGTGAAATTGAAGTCGAAGATCACATCTGAACATCTCTTCATTGTGTATTGTGGATCTTCTCTTTATTGAGATTTTTTATGCTATTATTTGGCATATTATTTTGGGTATTCAAGTATGAATGATTAATATTCTTGTTCGCAATAGATTGTTTATGTATGAACCTATTGCCAGAATATGAAATACAATACATAATAGTTATTTTTTGGATTCATTCGTGGTAAACTGATGGTGTTAAATAAGTAGGGATAACATAACATTGGTTAAATGACCTAAGCTTGTGTAGTTGTTGCCTAGATTAATATGTTTTCCTAGCTGATGGTTGAATAAGTAGAGATAACATAACATTGGTTAAATGACCCAAGCTTATGTGGTTGTTGCCTAGATTAATATGTTTTCCTAGCTTGTATTGTGGTTGTCTTATTAGAGCTAGAGAGTTTATTCTAGGTTATTCGATAACTATGTTTAGTTAAAGAGCTTATTTTAATTAAACAAGATATATAGGGGCTAACAGAGCTTATTGTTAAGCTACGATTTATAATTTATAAGAGAGGTGTGAAACAACAAGATAATGAAGTATGTTTATTTGTATGTAGGTTAAGATTAGGTTGAGAACTAGATTCCAACGCATTCATTAATTTTATCAATCTTTAGTTGTTTGATTTGATTTGCTTTTATTATCTCCAGTTTCACTTATTTTCTTAATTGTATCTAACCAAAACTCCTTTATTTCCTAAACATTATTTCTTTTTATTACAAAAGCTACACGTACATTCCCTGTGGATACAATCCTTACTCACCACTATTATAAATTTTAGTGTGTAGAGTTAAGTTTTATTTGTTGGTACATTAGATATGCATTAAGAATTTTGGTGCCGTTGATGGGGAGTGTGGTGCTTTAGTTTTTGCTCTTGATTTCAATTGGTGTTTTGTATATTGTTTATAATCATTTTTTCAGTTATTTCTTAATCTTTACACATTTTTTAGTGTTGGTGTATGGTAGTAACTAGATCTCCTCATAAAGAACTACAATTTGATATGGAGATGAAAGGACACTGTGAAGGTTACAAAGGGAAACGAGGACAACTCTAGGAGTAGAATAAGAGCTTGAAATTGAAGAAACAATGGCTAATTCGAGAACATTAAGGGAGTTGGTTGCTCCATACTTAACTCAAAAACCTTTATGCATTACTTTTCCTAATTTGCTGAGCATATCAATTTTGAACTTAAGACTGGGCTAATTCATCTGTTGTCTAACTTTCTTTGATTTTCAAGTAAGGATGTTCATAAGTATCTTAAGGAGCTCGATGAGGTCTGTCTTGGTATGAAACCTTCAAGGGTGGCCAAAGAGAAGATTATGTTGAGAGCCTTTCCATGTCTATTGAAAGATGCGATAAAAGACTAGCTATTTGATTTACCTGCTGGAAGCATGAATAAATGGATCAAGATAAAGAGACTATTTTTGGATAAAATACTTTCCAACATCGAAGACATCTAGCATAAGAAAAGAGATATGCATCACAAAGCAATACAATAAAGAGTACCTTTGCATGTATTAACAATGCTTCAAGATGTTATATGTTTGTTGTCCTCACCGCAACATTTCAGGGCAACTCCTCATCCAATACTACTATGAGGGATTGTTACCTATGGAAAGCAGTTTGGTCGATGCAGCGAGTGGTGGGGCACCAAGTGAGAAGATTCCCATGAAGGCCAAGACTTTAATTGAGCATAAGACTGCTAATATTCAACAATTTGTCACTCGCAATGGTGCTTGTTATGTAAATGAGGTAAATACTTCATCTATTGAACAATGTTTAGATGAGCTAACTTCTTTTGTTGGACAAATTATAATTAGACAGGCATAGGTAAAGGCATGCAGAATATGTACAAACACAAGTCATCTGACTGATGAGTGCCTAACCTTACAGGAGGGAAGTATGGAATATGTCAATGCTGCAGGAGGGAATTTTCCTAACCAATATAACTTGTATTCCCAAACTTATAACCTAGGTTGGAGGGATCATCTCGTCCTGAGTTATGGAAGGAATAAGTAACAAAATTACTTCCAGAATAGGCGGCAATCCTCTTTTTCTAACTCAGGTAACTTTTTAGAAAATATAGTTAAATCTTTTGCAACTAATACTTTGCAATTCCAATAGGAGGTGCAATAGTTTCAACAAGAGGCAAAGTCTAGCATTCACAACCTAGAGAACCAAATGAGTCAGATGGTAGTGACTATCAACCATCTTGAAGCCTAAAGAGAAAGAAAACTACTATCACAACCTGAGGAAATTATGAAGAACATTAGCTCAGTTATCTTTAAGAATGGCAGGAAGTTTAAGGATTTTGAAAGGATTAAACAAAGTATGGCCAGTGAAGAAGAAATCAGGAAGGAGCTTGAAGAAGAAAGGGATATGTCTTTTAGATCTAAGGTAAATACTGAATTCCCAATTGTTGTAAAGATTAATCCTTTAACTTTTCCTAGCAGGTTGCCAAGTTCAAAGAAGAAGGATAAGGAGATTTGGGAGACCTTCTGGAATGTTGAGGTGAATATCCCACTATTAGATGTGATCAAGCAAGTGTCAAGGTATGCAAAATTCCTTAAGGAATTGTGTACGAACTAGAGGAAGCTAAAAGGTAATGAAATCATAAGATGAGTGAAACTATTTCTGCAATCTTTAAAAAGAAACTACCTCCTAAATATAACGACTCAGACTTGTTTATTATTCCTTGTAAAATTGGTAACACTAAGATTAAACAGGTCATGATAGATTTAGGAGCATCAATTAATGTTATGCCTCGTACCGTGTACGCTTCTTTAAATTTAGGGCCATTAAAAAAAACTAGTTTTATCATATAATTGGTTGATTGTACTAACACTTACCTAGATGGGGTGATTGAGGATGTGCTGGTGTAGGTAAATGAAATAATATTTCCTGCTGATTTTTATATGATTGACATTAATGATGAAACTTCTTGTAATCTGATACCTATTTTACTAGGGAGATTGTTTCTTAACACAATCCAAACTAATATAGATGTTTGTCAGGGAAGTTACTTATTTCAATATTTTTTACGTTAATAACACTCCCATAATGACCATTCTATTTTTACAATTAATGTGATTGACCCTTTAGTACAACAGGATTGTAAGTGGAAAGCATATAAATAAACAAGAAGTAGATTCAACGAAAGAGATTGTTTATATTATTCTTTAGATTGTTTATATTATTGATCTTCTCTTTATATAGGTTGTTTATATTATTCTTTGAATATTATTTTGGGTATTCATGTATAAATGATTAATATTCTTATTCTTAATACATTGTTTATATCCATTGCTAGCATATGGAATACAATACGTAATAGTTGTGTTTTTGATTCATTCATGGTAAACTAATGGTGTTGAATCATTAGGGATAACATAACATAGGTTAAATGACCCGAGTTTATGTGGTTATTACCTAGATTAGTATGTTTTCTTAACTGGTGTTGTCACTATCCTACTAAATATAGAGAACTTATTCTAAGTTGCTCGATAACTAGATTTAGTTAAAGCGCTTATTTTAATTAAACAAGACCTAAGGAAAAATTGAGGTTAACATAACTTATTGTTAACCTACGATTAATAGCTTTTAAGAAAGGTGTGAAATCATCAAGATATGAAGTGTGTTTATTTGTGTATAGGCTGAGATTGAACTAAGGGCCGAATTCCAAATGAATTCATCAATTATTTGATTTGATTTGCTTTTGTCACTCCAATTTCAATTTGTTTTCTTAGTTACATCCAACCAAAACCCCCTATTTCCTAAACACTAATTCTTTTCATTAAAAAAGCTACACGTACATTCCCTATGGATACGATCTCTACTCATCGCTACTATACATTTTAGTATGCAAAGTTAGGTTTTATTTTCTAAGGCATTCGACATGCATCAATTAGCCTATGTTCCTTTTGGATCACATGGAGATGGAGACATAGTCTAGAACATGAGCAGAAGGGTGACTATATGGAAATGAAAATATCTAATGTGCAATACAATTTAAGACATGTTTATGTCTTAACTCGTGTTGCCTGGAGAAAAGACACAAAGAAATAAATAGCCAACAATATAGACGTGTTAAAGCCTATGCCCTATTCTAAAATTTATAGAAAGACACACCATTTGGGATACGAGTATTTCCATACCATATTTGAGTTCATAAGGAATAAAAGTGACTATAAATCCTAATTTAGGATATATTTTGTAATTTTTTCTATTATAAACCTAGAGTTAGCCATCAGAAGGTATAACAACACTATAGAAATCGACTTGTAAGTCATTTTCGGTATAGAAGAAGATTGCACATCATCCCAACATAGAAAAGCAAATTGGGATACTAGAATTTCATCTAAAACCCATTCTAGCTTGATGTTTTTATTTTATCACTCTTGTTTATTGGTGTAAACATAATTTGTGGCTAATTTATTTATATCCTTTAATTGATGAATCTTGTTATTGTCTATGATAAGGATTGATTCAATATTATTTATGAAGAGATTTTTATTTATGTTTAATTAAGGGAAGTTACAATTCGTCTTTTGATGATACAAAATCATAAGTAATACTAGTGAGCTTATTTTTTATGAAAGACATATGAAAGCAATAATGGTCATGCACAAATCAAGATACATCTTATGAAGATATTCAAGAAAAGTTAAAGTTTAAGCCATTCAAGTGAAGAAAAAAATCAATACCAAGGAAGAAAAAGACAAAAAAGTTATATAGAAAAGTTTAATGTGTTTTGAACTCTCTACTTTGTCATTTTTTATATTTTAAAGGCATATTATGCATAAACACATAATCATTTTAACTTATTACACAATTTTTTTCAATCATCAAAAGGAATTAAGGTTTTAATATCAAAGAAAATTCTTTTAATCCTTAAAAATATTTTTGGGAGAACATTTAGATAAGTGTTTAACTCAATTTTACATTAAGCAAGTTAAGTTTGAGTATCTGAAGATTTTAAAATCAAGATTTTAGGTGCAGCGATTAACCTATATAAGTTAGTAGTTAACACTGTAGCTCAAAGTTTTAAAAACTTATATACCGATTATTTATAGGGACATTACTTGATGCATTGGTTAACCAATATACTGCATTAGTTGAAAACTATCTCAATGTCTAGTGAATCTATGCATTCAATGCACATTAGTTGACCAATATGCTACACTGATCAATTCTTATTTCTAATGGCTAGTTTAACCTAAGATTTTGTATATAAATGTTTTTCGTCAGTTTAGACATGAGAAAATATTTGAGTTTTGTATAAACACATTTCAAAGAGTTTTTCAAAAAAAATTTGAGCATTTGTTGTTGCATTTTAAAATAAGTGAGATTTTAAGGTTATTAAAGTGAGTGTGCAAGGTCTTTTAATTTATAAATACTTTTGTAAGTGTGGTTATTCTTCACCTTAAAGAAAGATTTAAAAAAAGAGTTTCTATTTAATTTTGGAAAAATAATATTGCTTTAAGAAGGTTTCTCTTTGCCTTATTAAAAGAAGAGACTTTGTAGAAATTCTAAGAAGTGTCTTGGATAGTGGACATAGGTAAATGGTTATTTATTAAACCACTATAAATTCGTTTTCCATTCTTCTTTCCTATAATATTTAATTTTTTTAACGTTATTAATTTACATTAAGCTATTTTATTATATATTGATTCTTATTCAATTGATCCATTAGTTAGAATTTTTAAAATTTACTAACAACCAATTCATTCCCATCTTGGGTGCCATAAGGGACCAACAAGTGATATTAAAGAGGGTTTCTTAAGTTAGTATTTTAAACAAAATTATAGAGTAAATATTATAATAACACACTTAAGTTCATCCTCAAACAACCAAAAGAGATAAAACACTAGTTTATCTCCTTTCTTTGATGGTAATGACTATCTCTATTGAAATATTAGGATTAAGATTTCTTAATGAACAAAAATGTTGATATGTAGGAAATAGTTTCACTTTGCCCTTTCACTCTCATAAAATTCATAGGCGATAAAAAGGTTCCTAAACTTAAGAAATAATGGGATCCACAAGATAAGAGACTAACTTCTTTAAGTATCAAAGCCATTCATATATAATTATCGGAAATAGGTAAAGATAAATTGAATAAGGTATCCATATGTATAACTACTTATAAAATTTGGCACACACTTGAAGTCACACATGATTTTACTAATTAAGTTTATGAAAGAAATGACAAGAAGGAGAAGAGGAACAATAATTAAAAGAATGCTTTTAAAACATCAACTTAGGATGAATAAGTGACATTGAAAGTAAACAATTAAAAGAAGCAGTAGCTGACATATGCTCCGTTGAAAAAGATTATAATAAGGTACTCTCCAACTCTAATTCTTATGATAGTAATAGTGATTTGACATATGATGAACTATTAAAAACTATAAATTATAAGGATGTGATAAGTGTAAATTGCATCGTATTTTTAGGGCATGGTTTGATATGTGTTTAGTCATTAATTCAATCATTTAGTATGTGTTTAGGTTAGAATTGTGTTAGTTTGTTAATTGTTTATGTTTTAAGTGTTTTATGGGTTAGTACAAGCTTTTGAGCTTAAATATTATATTTTGGAGGTACCTTAATGTGTTTGCTAGTGTTTCAGGGATAGTATTAAAGAATGGATCGGAAGACATTCGCGCTGAAACAACAACCCTCGATCGTAACAAAAGGTTGACCACGATCGTGGCCTATGTCGAGCAAATGTGCAAACACTCACGAATTTCATGTATCGAGGGATTTTTTGGACCTTTCAGATCTTAGAAAAATCCTAAGGTTACCCAAAACATAAAGAAGTATAAAAAGAACATAAAAAAGAGAAAGGGAGCGTTTGCATCAGCCACTTTTGAGAAAACCTAGAGAGAATTCATCAAGAGACCGACAAAGAGAAGGAGGAAGAGAGAATAGGAGAAGAAGTGGACTCGACATACTTCCTAGATTAGGAGTTTCCCAACATCGCTGCCTCCCATCATCCATTCAAATTGTATTTCTTGTTTATTTTCAATTTTATTATTGTATAGAATTGGAATAACATTTAATGATAGGATTTTTTTAACGTTGAAGATGTTTTAAACTTACCTTTGGAGTTTTATCTTTGATTTAATAAAATCTGATTGTTTATGTTTTATTGGATTTATTGTGAATTAATTATGAAATTGCATAATTTGATAATAGACTGAGAGGATGAATCGAATGAAAAATAATTAAATTGGGCTAACAAAAGTTAGGCGATTTAATAGGATAAGAATTAAATTAAATTGGTAAATCGTGCGAAGAGAGATCTTGCATAAGTTTTTGATAGTTTATTAGACAATTTCAGAACTAATTAGGGTTTTGGATAGGTTGTTAATTGAGAGATTGCAACTTCCATAATTAGATTAGAGTTTATGATTTAGGGTTAATGGTTATAACTTGAGAGAGAGTAATCAACCCTAGGATCGTCTAGAACTAATAATCTAGTAATTTATAATCAGTTAGGTTAGCGTTAAAGATAGGTAAAATTCCCTTTCTCTCATTTGGTAATTGCCTTAGGTTGATTCTTAGGTGTGTGTTACAACTATTGAATAATTAATATTTTCGTGTTCAATTCTTAATTTGATTGATTGAATTGAATTATCATTTTAGTTTTGTTATATTTTGAATTTTTGTGATATGTTATGGCCTTAGATTTTAGGATTAAATTATCCCTCCTCGTGAGATCGACACGTTATATACTATGCTAACAAACTGTGCACTTGCAGATTATCGAGGGTATTATTAAAACTTACACACATCAATACCCAATTAGTATGAAAAAGAAGATATTCAAGATCATTGAGGTTCAAAAGCATTTAAATGCATGTATATATGAAAACAAACATAAGAATAGCGAATTGCATAGCATTAAAGTATCTAAGAATGTGATCATTAACGATTATCATGAATTAAATGCATTAAAACATGAAAATGAGACATTAAAAAAGAAGTTAAGTGTTTTTCAAAGATTCACTCTCTAAATTCTGTAAGGGAAGTGAGAAATTTGAATGTATGATAGGATTTTGAAAGAGTGTAAATAATAGGCATATGATTGGATTCAACTATGTAAGTAAATCTAATGTCAAAACTACAATTTTTAAGGAAAAATATTTATATAGTTAAGAACCCATACCTAAATTAAAGAATAGGCATGAAGCATCCACTTTTAATTAAATGCATATATCATATCTCTTGCTACAAATTCTAGACCTTATCCTAAAAACAAACCTGTACTTTTATATTTATTTGGGTGTAAACCTAGGAATATAGCTCAATATTCTTAAGGAAAGAATAGGCACAATTTCTAAAAAAGACATAATAACATGTAATATTACTCACTCTTCTTTAAAACACAATATTAATTCAGAAGTAAGCATCAAGTTTCCATCTATAATAAGTATCATAGATATAGTTTTTGTAGGTCATCACACTACCTAAAAGGAACAATCAATATCCAAAGGAGGGATCCCCATTATGCATATACATAAAGAAGACTAAGTATTACATATATGCATCAGCAACACTATAATGCTAACTCCCATCATTCATATAATATGATATGCAATTTTTGTAGTAAATATGGACATATTGATATATTTTTCTTGATAACAAAAAATGAATTAGTGATAAAGCCAAATGTAGTACAAATTAAAGGGATCTAGGATCTGAACAAGGATCCTATCTATTTCAAGATAATTGAAAAATAAAAACCAACTCGTAGAGCTAGAATACTGCAATTAGTTCCTTCTCATTCTAAGAAGATTACATTAGGAAACAGAAAGGAAAGGAACTAGCACCTGATAGGAGTAATCACATAGGAGAAGGATATGTTTCTATAAAGCTAAAAAGAACTAGCATTGAATGAATAGATAGTTAATAGATTAATGACCAAGATTATAGAGGTGACAAGTTGAATTGGAGAACTCCTAATTACTTCTATATAAGACTTTTTTTTATAAATCTTTAAGATTTGTTTCTAAACCAAATAATAGAATCATCATAGTTTATGGTTGGATTATAGTTGTGGAAGTTTTGTATAATAGGAAAATCCTCTCATGAGGTAATTCTAATCAAGGCCTTGGAGAATCTCCTTTACGTTGACTCTATGAAGGAGTATATGTCTCACTGCATTCAATTTAGTCCTTTTGTATAATTCTTTTAAGTCATACCAATTGTCACTGATAGCTTGTCGCTAACTACCAAATAATAAATTCCTAAATACCAGACTGTGCAATAAATGGTAAGATAGGGTCGAACCATAGAGAGCTGGGATGTAGATGCTATTTCAAATGTTGCAATAAAAGAAAACAAAACACCCTAAAATGATGAGAACATGACAGCTAAGATGCAATGAATGTAAACAAAAAGATAAACAAAAAGAAAATTTAGAAAATCTAATAACAATGGTAAAGAAGTGGGTTGGAGATATTTTCGGGATTTCGGGATGTTAATTGATCCTTGAATCTAAAAGAAAGGTACTCTCATCATAGTGTTAGACTATGGACTCAATTAAGCTCTCGAACCCTCAGTTTCTTTAAAATAGGCAAAACTAAAAAAACAAAAGCTCTAGAGATGCCCTGATCTCCATTATTACCTAAAATAGGCTCTTTAAGTTCAACAGCAAAGATGCATTAGGTAATAATAAACAACTAACTTAGGCCACTTACTCATAAGCCTGAAAGGTGTAACCTAAAGGTATGGGATCCTAGATTAGTTGATTAAGTATCCTAACAAATTCAACTAACCTATAGCTACTTCAAGGAATCACTATAGACTACACATATCATATGCTCAACCCTAGCCTTCGGATTAGAAATTTACCTAAAGGGTGATCAAGCCTATAAGCAATTTGTAATTCATGACATTTATCCTAAATCCCAAACCAGCCTAGACCTATAAGAACTAATTTAAGACAAATTTAACTTCATTATCACAATTTCCTTATAATACCTCTAAACCCCTATGTAGTTTAGCCACATATGTTCATATCAAGCAAAATAGACATTAAATAAACAAAACTCTTGCTTACTCAAATAAAACCAAGGCTGGAAATTGTAAACGAAGTAGTTAAAACCAAACTTCAACACTAACTTAATAGAAATCAAAACACTTTATGCTAACAAATAACTAATCATAACCTAAATTACAAATTTCGAACTAATTGCATCAAAATGAAAATTTCAGCATATATAACTTGCACACAAACCTAAATTAATTGATTATAAACCTAAGGACATGCATAAATCCTAACTATTGAACACAAATTAATCAAAAGCATCACAAATAAGCAAAAACCCATAATATAAACCATTAAACATTCAAATACCCCATAAATTCAGATTTGCAAAATGACATAAATAAACTCAAACAACCAAGAATAAAAATGGAAAATTGCAGGAATAAACATCCATTGATATATCATAAAGGTTCCTTACAAAATTCTTGAGTTTGAACTATAAAATCCATTAAACATTCATTCCAAATATTCTAGCACATATAAAAACGTGATAACACTAAGAAAGCTCTAAACTAATGGAAGGAATATATTAAGAAATATGAAAAAAGCATCGAAAATGAAATAAACTAGCTAAGCATAAAGAAAATAACAAAAACTTCTTTGCTCCTTCCTTCTCTCTTCTTGAAGTTTTCCATAAATGGCAGATTGTTGAGCTCTCTTTTTGGTCTTCCTCTCTTCTTTATGTAGTATATTCCATTTAGGATAAGACCTAGGATTTTCTTGTGCCACAAAAGTCCAAAAAGCCACTCAAAAACTTAAGTTCAAAAGGCAATTTGCGTCTGTCTATGCATAGGCCACAAAGTACGATCACAGGGCCATGATCGTGGGTAGTTAGCCATGATCGTGATAGAGAGCAGATAAACTGACCACGATTGTGCACTAAAGATCACGACATCACGACCATGGTTGGCTCCTTATGATCGTGGCCCTGTGATTAAGTTTCTGTCACGATCGTGGCATATTGGCCCTGGGTTATTTCCTTGGTGTTAAGTCAAAATGACTTCACGATTAATAATTTTGATGAAAATCAAATAATAATATTAGAAAGTAATGAACCGTTTTGAGCAGACGAAAGAAAGTAAAACAAAAGAAACTATGACAGAAGCGGAAGCAAAAACTAAAACGAAGCGAAAGAAAGCAAGATGGAAGCGGAAGCAAAAGTGAGTGAAAGAAAGTGAGACGAAGCGGAAGCAAAAGTGAGACGAACCGGAAGCGAAAGTAAGACGAAGAGGAAGCAAAACTAAGATGAAGCAGAAGAATGTAAGATAAAAGAAACTAAGATGAACCAGAAGCAAAACTAAGACGGAAGAGAAACTAAGACGAAGACCCAATACTATGTCGAACGGTTAATCAGTTTGAGTTAGTTACAGAACTCAACTGAATAACTTTTTCTTCAAAGATCAAGAAACAAGAAGAAAAAAGCAGTTATCAAGAAGCAATTGAAGACGAAGGCTATAAATACAAGTCGAAGTCGAAGACTAAAAAAGTTAGAGATTTTGAGTTAGTGATTTTAAAGCAAGTAAAAAGCTTAGCGATTTGAGACAGTGATTTTAAGTATTCATTGTGCAAAACACTAGAGCTATCATTTTCTGGAACAAAACTCGCAATATCTCTCTGTAAGAAAGAAGAAAAGCTGAGAGTCTGAAGAGGCTAAGTGAGAAAAATGATACTTGGTGTAAGAGACTTGAAGAGGCTCTGTGAAAAAGAATGCTTATACTTTTGAGAAGAATAGTGAAATCTTAGAAAGGATTCTGAGAAATGGACGTGTAACCTACGATTTGGGGTGAACCAGGATAAAATTATTGTGTCTACTCTCTTAACTCTCTACTTTTTATTTCTATTATTTTATACAAATATTTAGAAGTTAATTTCAATATAATGTGATTTTTACTTAATAGCTTTGAAAAAGCAAGTTTTCAAAGAAATATAAAAGGGGATTGTATTTACAAAAAAGGATACACAATTGAACCCCCTCCCCCTTTCTTGTGCATTTTTGTATATTGAACATAAAGTCTATACTAACGCGTAATTTACTTCAATTGGTACCAGAGCTCGGTGTCCAAAAACCACTGTTACAAAGTGAGGATAAAGATCTATAGTAGGATCACATGTTTATACAGCTGAAGGCGCCTTTGTCACTAGACCTTCTGCGATCAATGGTGAAGATTACCATTACTGGAAAGACAGGATATGGCTCTTCAATGAATCTACACATATTGACCTTTGAGAGATTATAGAGAATGGATCGTATGCACCGGTAGATGATGAAGGAAATGCCATTCCATGTACCAGATGGTCAGCTGACCAAAAAGCAAGATTTCAGCCAAATTCAAAAGCCAAGTTCTTTCTAAGTTGTGCACTAAGCAGAAGTGAATACCATAAAGTTCATAGATGCGACACTGCGAAGGAGATGTGGGATACACTATCCATTACACACGAAGGCACCAACCAAGTGAAGGAGTCCAAGATAAGCATTCTTGTACACCAGCATGTGTTGTTTAAAATGAAGGAAGATGAGTCTATCGATCAGATGTTTGGACGATTTCAAACTATCGTCAATGGACTTAAAGCTCTTGGGAGAATCTACGACAATCAAGATCATGTTTGAAGAAGCCTACCAAAAAGATGGAGACCGAAGGTCAATGCGGTACAGGAAGTTAAGGACTTGAGCGTATTAAAGCTTGATGAATTGCTTGGATCCTTGAAGATACATGAAGTGGAGCTCGATGCAGAAGATAAACCTAGACGAGATAAATCTATAGCATTGAAGGCTAGACAAAAGAATCACAAAATTCAAAGAAAGAGAAGTTCTTCGTCAAAAGCGTTGAATATCAAAGAAGTCAAGAATGACGACACCAATGAATCTGAATAAGATTCAAGTGAAGAAGATGATGAATTATCTTTTATTTCGAGAAAGATTAGACGCATGTGGAAGAAGAAAAAAAGAGGAAACAAAGAGTTTTCTTTCAAGAAGAATAGCAAAGATGAAGGCAAGAACAAGGAAACATTTTTCATCTGCTATGAATGCAATAAACCTGGACACTACAAGTCTGAATGTCCATTGTTGAAAAGAAAACCAAAAAAAAATAAAGAAAACAAGAAGAGCATGATGGCAACATGAGAAGATTTGGATTCATCCGAATCTAATACTGATTCAAAGGCATCAGTTCAACCAAACATTTGCTTGGTAGCCGAAAGAGAAAGTGACGATGAGGTAACTTCTAATTTTAATGAATTTCAAGATGCATATTCAGAATTATTAGAAGATTCTCATGCTATACTTAAGCATTATAGATTATTAAAGAAAAATTTTGTAGAAAACTTGAAGAACACGCAAGTGTTAGAAAGAGAAAACGTCTGCCTGAAGAAACAAGTAAACGAGATGAAGAAAAATGTAGCTGTAGATAGATCTGAAGAGATCAATTGGTTGAAAAAAAGGATCAATATTCTTTCAGCTGATTTATCAACATTCACTGAGAGTACGAGAAAGATGAATAACATGTTAGGGAGATACAGACACCCTAATGATAAGAGTGGATTAGTGTTTGCTAAAAACAATACTCAGTGTTAAAAAAAACTTTGTTCCTTATAGGAAGAAATTTCATCAGTCGTATTATCATCATTCTATGAATCATTTTAAGACTAACCCTAAAGGACCCAAGAAAATCTGAGTACCTAAAAAAAAATATAATATCTATTGCAGATCTCCTTCCTTGGAAAAAGCAACCAGCACCAATGGTATTTGGACAGTGGATGCTCGCGACATATGACGAGAAGAAGGTGTATGTTCCTAGTTCTTCAAAATAAAAAGGGAGGATCGGTAACTTTTGGAGATAACTAGCAGGGCAAAATAATTAGAATCGGTAAAATTAGTAAAGATTCTTTTACATCTATTGATAATGTTCTGCTAGTTGATGGTTTAAAACACAATTTGATTAGTGTCAGTCAATTATGTGATTTTGGTTTTAAAATATTCTTTAATCAAAATTCTTGTGTAGTTAAAAACAAGGATGGTTTCATATTCTTTTTTGCCAAAAGACGAAACAATCTTTACAAAATCAATTTAGAAGATTTGCAAAGTCAAAATATTTCTTGTTTTATATCAA
>JANZLX010000007.1:8475453-8487135 GCA_025531955.1 Erythroxylum orinocense | reverse complement strand
TTTTGACCTAAGGAACAAGAATACCTCAGATTTTCTCAACTGATTTTGTGTATTTTGCTTTTGTCTTATCTGGAGCATCGGTGACTCCAGTAGACACCATGAATGTGATTTCAACGGGTTTTGTTTTGTTTCGTGAACAAATGCACAAAAAACAAAACTTGAGATTTTAAGGTTTGATGCAAATATGATTATGCTAGAAATTACTAATCTTCGTGCAAACAAACAGAATATCTTCACTTCAAATTCAACAAATGAAATGTCGTTTAGCTCGTACATTGTTATCACAATCTAAATGTTTTAGACAATTTCCTCGCATTATTACCTCCAATCAAGGAGCTCCATCAAACTTAACATAGGTTTTTTTTATTATATATTTCCAATCATATTATATTACGAGAGTATTTTAGTTAATGATACTATTTTATGTTGTGTTGACTACAATTAAATACATTTCTATCTTTACAATAGAGATAGTTTTATCTGTTTTGTCTATCACAATTAAATATTTTACTATCTTTAATTTTTATCTCGTTCCATCTTTACACACGAGAGACAACATTCGGACTGTTTTTCAGATAACATTAGCCTTGACTTCTATGGTACTTGATTCGTTAAGAATAAAATTTGTCATAGTTTTAGTTGTTTCGATCTTCAACTAATTATTGTCACCAAATGTTACATCCTGAAATTATTAGGTGTGTCCAATTTTTATCATTCCGTGTGGACGCAGGACAAACGACCTAGAAGTTGGGAAATGGGAATACGACTGCGTAAATTGATCTAGCTGTCTACCACTTGTTTGTTGACTCGAGCACCGAATGTCTTGTCCAGATTTGTATAATTGTAATTCGTAAAAGAAAAACATTTAATGGGATGCCCTCACCACAGGACAAGAAGACAACATAATCGCAAAGCAAACCTTGAAATAAATAAGAAAGTCATGTCGAGTGTCAGAGCCTATGAAGTAGACTCGCTAACCCCTAAATCGTTTTTATACGGATGCAGAACTGCAGTTAGCCAAAGTGTTCATAATATATGCTACTCGTGAAACCCATTACTACTCTCTCCATAAAATCAAGAACCCAATTGCCACATTATCATCTCTCCATTTGAATTCATCTAAACAAGTCCAAATGGCAACTTCGCCCATTCCTGCTTCTTGGGTGACTTTAGATCTCTTTTTGCTGCTTCTGCTTCTAGGAAATGTGATAAATTCCAGTGAAGCTAGTTCAGGGATGGCCAATGTGAGTAGTGTTTCTTCCCACTGTGTAGATTCTTAGATTCATTGCTCTCTTCTCAGAATTTGTTTGTGGGTATTCAGTGGATTGAATTTTTCTGTAATTGAATTTCTTTTCTGGAGGCAAATGGATCTGCAACGGACGGTGAGATGGTTCCACTGATGGAGCCAGTGAAGGTCGTGGAGATGAAGTTAATGGCTAATGTGAGCAGGAGGAGATTGGGAAGCTTCCGAATATGTGCACTTTGTACTTGCTGTGGGGGTGCGAAAGGGCTTTGCATGCCATCCCCTTGTTGCTACGCAATCAATTGCAACATTCCTAACAGGCCCTTCGGTTTCTGTTCCTTCACTCCTAAAACCTGCAACTGCTTTGGATGCCATCTCTAATTCTTCACAAATTTGGTTTTGATTACTAGCTGTTGCTCGTCTTGATTCTTTTGGGAGTCTGGAGTGGGAGGAAGAAGAATACCTGTTCTTGATTTGTTTGTTTATAATTTTTCACTTTCTACATCGTACTCACTAAGTATTGTTTTTGTTTCCATCCTAGCTTTTTGCTGCTTCCAGTGGCAACTGTGCATAAATTTTCAAGGAAGTGGCGGTGCCTGAAGATATTAGAAAGGAGTAGATTAGCGTCTTATGGGTATTGGAAAACGTTGCTGTTTGTTTATGAAGCTACTGTTGTTTTTCATAATATAATTAATTGTTTAAGACAATATATTAATGCTTTCGCTGGAGTGGCATGCTCATGAACTCATGACAAAGATTAAGATTCTTGTTATTTTAATTGTTTAATGCAAATTGCTTCATTTAGAGTGCTGTTTACCAATGCAATGCAGTCAGCATTTTGGACTTCACCTTTTAAAGTTATTTTATGCCATCGTGAACGCACTAACCCTTCAATCCTATGCAGTTTTGCTTCTTGTTGGTTCTAAGCAATGACCAAAAGCCATGCTTCTTGCTTGCAACTCAATGTAGAACATCAATTTGAATAATTGGTCTGGCAAGCATTGTTTCTTTTTGCTTTTTTCTGTCATATCAAGTTCGTAGATTGGTTTTCCCTTTTATTCCCTTCGATTATGATTAGTAATTAACTTTTGGTATGGTCTTGTATGGGAATGGGAGAGTTCTAATTGTTGGAGGATGGGATCTAAAGTTGTTGAAATTAATGCATGCAGGTGTAGCCAACTCTTAGGGGGGAGAGAGTTGGTTGGGCATTGTAATTAAGTCTAGCTACTAGGTGGGCATATCATAATTCTTGAGAGTGACCTCTAAATTTATATCATCTTGTTTTGGCAATTTTTGTGTTTTGAAGTTGTAGACCAAATCACTTATCGTTCTGTATTCACAGGCAATGAAGATTAATAGTGTACGTTCAAATTCACTCTAGTAAATAGACCTTTTTTTCTAATACGTGCTCAATGTGTATCTCTTTTCTTGAACTTGGGGTAGGAGAAATTCCCGATTCCTGCATATTTCATTTTTGGCATTTGAAGACAAAAAGCTTTCAAGTTCAGTTTTTAATGTCTGTATATTTTGATCAATTGTGACCTTTTCCCCTGGACTCTGTCGTTGTGAATGTTCCATGCAGCCATGATTTACAAAATTAGATGCCTTTTGTTCATACGATGAATTCAAAGAAACAAACAGACAAATGAGGAACAACAGCATCCAATACAACACAATCAAATCATTCAAATTTATTAGTGTTGACAAATTGAAAGATCTTTCAAGCATGAAAGTAAATCAACAAGGAAGCCACGTATCTTTCTTACTTCTATCAGTTTTTTTTATCGCAGCAGGTTCCAACACCAAACATGTAGTATAGCTTAATGCAGCAAGCATTCATGTACAGGGTTCCTTCGCTTTTGTTGACGCCTGTGCTTCCACCCCTGAATGCTAACATGACAACTATCAGAAATATCAACACCAGCTTTTGCGTTGAGAACAGCATTTTTCTACTCTCTTTTCAATTGTCTTCGATTACTGTTATCAACCTTTTAAACCAACACAAGCAATCATTACTAACCAGATAATATAGAGATCTCTATCCATTGTTTGCGGTGTAAGTGAATTTGCCATTTTCTGGTTCACGAATTTGCGGTACACAAACCAATCTGCCACTTCTTAGCTTATGGAACATATCGAAGGCCTAAACTAATTTTGGATGATAGCAAGTTAGCAGATATGTGGTTAACTGCAAACTGTTCGAAATACCTGTCAGTATGTTTTTATAATAATTATTTTTGGTTTATTAAAACTGGTCTGGGATTTCATTACGTTCGTATTTGGTTGGCTATCGGCTTTTCAAGATTGCGTGATGTACGGATTCCATGCTAGAGAAGGTAAGCATGCCATGGATTCCCTAACTTCCTTTCAAAATGGTACCAGCTTTTATTGCGCAACACAACAAAAATAATTCAATATAACCTCTCGATTCAAATCAAATTAAAAAGCAATAAACGCCACAAATATATCAATATTAAATTAAGAATATTAAATTTTAACAAATAGTTCAAAAGTAATTCTTAAAATATGTTTAGCAATCTATATCCAACATATATCGCAATTGATTCATCATTAACATTCAATCATAGTGAGGTAAGAAGAAAAAAAAGAATAGAAGTTTGAATTAGGGATTTTTTTTTCTATTTTTTGTCCTTGAGTTGGAAAATTTTGCTGCCTTTCTTAATTTTTCTGAAATTTTCTCTGTTTGATCTCTTCTTTAGAGTTTCCAATTGCCTCTTTTGATGTTTTTCTTTTCCTTTTATACTTCTTGATTCTTCTAGGTTTTTTCTAGTGTTTGCACAATTATTTATGTTTCAAAATTAGCCCTGAATGGCCAAAAATATAAAAATCTCGTTACCTAAAATTCTATCATTTGCACGATCATGCATGAATGCATGATCGTGATAGAAAGCCTTCCACTCTCCATCATGCATCTTGCATGATTATGCATAATCTTGTGTAAAATCTTGAATCTTTCCTTTCATTGAATATAAATTTTTATGTTTGGTAAATAATGTTTTTTGCTTAAATAGTGATTTTTGGGCATCCGAGTCTGAAAATAATTAAAAACATCCGAAATAGGTATTAGGTCTATTGGTATTGAAATGAATAAAAAATAAGTCCAATCAGATGGATTTAGGAATTTCAAAAGTTAGGACTAAAATGCCCTTTTTGGAAAATAATAGGTATTGATGATTTTAAACCCATTCGAATTTTTTTAAAGCATCCAATCAATAAGTGCTGACCCTAATTAGCTTATTTCATGGTCATTTGACGATAAGATGGTTACATAATATTTTCATAATTTAATTTGGTTAGTTGATGAATTAAACTTACTAAAGGGCAATTTGGTCTTTTTATATGGTATGAGTGGATTAATGACTCATTAGAGATGGTCAATGAATGAGTGGATTAATGACTCATTAGAGATGGTCAATGAGGAGATTACTTGTGTAACGCACTAAAGGAGTATAAAAAGCAAACTTAAGACATAATGTGCTTCATTTGGAGAGAGTAGTTGTGAGTGACCAAAAACAAAGGAAGAAAAGGAAAGAAGCAAGGTGGCTTATAGCCAAGGAGAAAGGAAGAAGAGGGCTGCCATTTTTTATGGACTTTGATGGAGATTTGAATAGATCTTGATCAAGTGAAGGTGCTAATCAATTACCCAAATGATTGAAGAAAAAAGTGGTAAGTTTTTGTAGCTTAAATTTCTAATTTTGTGGGTTTTTGTGTAGTATGGATGTATTTAAGAATGGTCATTTTTGACTTTCCGTTGAGTAGATAATAAGTTTGGAAGCATTTAAGGGTTGAAAACAAGAAAATAAACCAACGAATCAAGCTTGAGAGAATCGACCAAGGCTAGGGTTCTTTAATGTGAAATGATCCAAAATTTTATTTTGATGTTTCATGGATAGTATGATTTTGATGCTAATGAAGGAAAAAATGAAAACGAATTGAATTGAAAAAGTTTGATGTAAGGTATGTTAAGTTTAGCCTTAGGGCCATTTTTTTTTTGTATAAAAGCAGGGTTATGATGCAATGACCATGTAAAGGTGATTAAGGATGACCATTAAGTGTAATTGTGACGTTGAAATTATTAAATGAAGTATTATGTTATTATTTGGAAAAATTAGTATATGGAGTGTATATGGAAAGTAATGAAGTTGAAATGGTTTATGATGTGTTTGGATGATGCTTGGCATGGATCTCAGGTGATTTGTCTTGAAACATTTGAAAGAAAATCAAAGGGAAAAAGTTAGCATTTATAACATTACATATTCGGCCATATAGTGAAGTAATTGGGTGAGATAGTGTTTTGAAGAAATTGATAAGTTAGAATGGATAAAAGATGGTATTTTGGTGACTTTCGAAGTTAGACTCTAAAATTGAGAACAATATATTAGCTTATAGAAGTTAAAGCGAGATTACAATTAGCGTACATATTACGTGATTAAACACCAATCTTGAATTTGATTAAACCGAAAGTATAGTTTTAATGCCTTATTTCCTAATTTGGAAATAACTGCTTAAGCAAAATGTGCTTTGTGTAGGTAAAGGAGAGACATCGAACGCATGATTGTGCTTGGCGATAATTTGCAAAATAGTGAGTGTATTTTAATGGTTTTATATGAATGCATTCTTTGCAAAAGAATTAATGACATGTGATTTTAAATTGTATGATTATGAGTCTTATGTGAATGATACATTACAACTGAATATTGCTAGTATAAGTTTATGTTTTAGCAATATAAGAATTGAAGTTTGAAAGTTGAATTTTATACGATTTGAATTTACATTGAAATTATGTTATTGGTTGATAAAAAGTAAATGGTTTTTAGCTTATGATATGCTGATAGGTCTTATACATGTTATTATATTGGTGTATAACGATTAACCTAGTGCAAGTAAGTAATATAGAACTAGCTCTGTAACTAGTAGTTAATCGGTTATGGGTAAGTGATGCAAACCAGCTCCGTAACTACTGGTATATAGTAGTTAACCTAATATAGGTAAGCAATGTAGAACCAGCTTCGTAACTAGTAGTTAACCAGTTGCGGGTAGGTGATACAAAACCAGCTTCATAATTACTGGTATATATATAGCGGTTAACCTAGTAAGAGTAAGTGATGTAGAGCTAACTCTGTAACTAGTAGTTAACTAGTTGCAGGTAAACAATGCAAAACCAACTATGTGACTTTATGCCTAAGGGTACCATATAAGAAAGAAGTTAGTGGCGGGCTATGTTGTGTAAGAAAATTGATGACATTATTAATGTCGTCACTATTTATTTGAAAAGTGATATAAAAAACTTAGTTTTTGGAAGCATATATGTTTCATATTAGTATTGAATAGTGCCAACTGAAATGAATTTATTTTAGGGAGGTTTAAGTTGTTAAATATGATTTGAATAGAAAATCTAGCACTTACTGAGCTTGTTTAGCTCACACTCTATTTCCTGTTTTAAATGAAACCTCCTAGATGCACACTCAGGGGCTTTTTATAAGTGTGAATTGCATCATATTTTAAGGCTTAATTTGATATATATTTAATTGTTAATTCAACCGTTTAGTATATGTTTAGGTTAGAACTGTTTAATTTGTTAATTAATTGTGTTTAAGTATTTTTATGGGTTAGTATAAGTCTTTGAGCTTAATTATTACGTCTTTGATATACCTTGATGTGTTTATTAGTGTTTTACGGTCAACATCGAAGAATGGAGAATTTTCGGAGACACTCGGGCCGAAACAACGACCCACGATCATGGCACAACAAGCCACGATCGTGACAGAAGCCTAAGACACAGCCCACGATCGTGATAGAAGGCTCAGATGTGGCCTAAAATCGTGGCTTGCATCAGGTAGACACGCAGATACTCAAAAACATCAAGTTTCGGGGGAGTTTGTGGACCTTGCGAACCTTGGAAAAATCCTAGGGCTCCCCAGAATATAAAAGGAATATAAAAAATAAGACAAAGAAGATGAGGGAGCTTTTGCATCAGCCACTGTTAGAGAGAAACCCTAGAGAGAATTGTTGAGAGGTTAAGAAAGAAAAGAAGGAAGAGAGAAGTAGAGAAGAAGCCGAAATCGACGTACTTCTCAGATCAAAAGTTTTTTATGTTACTGCCTCTTGTCTCTGTTTAGAGTCGTATTTCCTGTTATTTTCCATTTTTATTATTGCATAGAATTGGAAATAGCAGTTTGATGATAGGATTGTGAATGTTGAGATGTTCTATACTCACCTTTGTGTTTTTTTAATCTTTGATTTAATAAAGTCTGATTGTTTTATGTTTATTAGAATTATTGTCAATGATTTCTATGATTGCATACTTCGTTAATAGACTGAGAGGGTGAATCAAATGAAAAATAATTAAATTGGTCTAACGAGAGTTAGGTGATTTAATAAGAACAAAAAATTAATCAAATCGGTAATTATGTGAAGAGAGATCTTGCATAGGCTCCCAATAGTGTAACACCCCAATCCTGCAGGACCCAAACTCGACATCGAGGGCGATATTCGAATCTATATCTCGCGAGGGTGGCGTGCTATCGCACTGAAACAGTCAAAACTCAATATAGACTTTTTTTTGAATATGATCAAATGCGTGGAAATCAGTAAACAATTTGGGCCCGCTTTATTTCATAAACATTTTCAGTTATAACAATACAATCAACAAAATTTCAATAGCCATTTGGGGCCTATTACAAATATAAAGCATTTTTAGTCATAATGACTTTACATTACAACATAAATCCATTTGTATACACATGGTATAAAAATTTCGGAATCCATTATTTATACAAAAATCGCGGAATATAAATTTGTACAAAAATAAGAAAATACAAAATACAAACGCGAACTGATCCTGACTTTTATCTTTCACTCGCATGCAGTAGGTATAATCCCATTGCCTAACGGGGTATTCTTCTGAGTCTTAAAAAATATTTGCAAATTTTTGGTGATTTTTGCGAACTCAATAAGTGACTATTATCGATGACTCGTCCAATCACGTAACACATAATTCACATCATTTCACACTTTACATTCAATACAATTTAATCACTCATATTATAAATATGCAGTGCATATGAGACCCACTTTTTATTTGTTACTTTGTTGTGATCGAGTGCCTAAACTATCCTGTATCCATTGGATACCGAGCTCATTACTAACTTTCCCTTATCCGATGAGGATATGACTCATTTTACATAGCGAGCCTTAGGCTTTTAATTACTTTCTGAGCTCGAGGCTCATTTCACACTTTGAGCTTTAAGTTCTAATCGGTGGCTACTCAGGTCACAATTGCCATTATATTTCATGCATTCATGAAATGAAATGCATCAATCACATTTGCATGTTCCCATTCAATTTCATTCCCATATCATCGGACCTTAGTCTGACATTTAATAACTAAGTCATGTATTGCATATTTCATCCAATTCACATGTATGCAATAATGCACATATATGTAATGAAATATGTACCATGCATGTTTATGACAATCCTGTGTATTTTTCCATCAATTTGATCACATAATCATTCTCATATCAAAACTCATCTAAGTATAATTTACGCTTAGGTTTATGCCTCACTAAAACCATTAAACGCACAATTCATTTCTCATTGACTTGCTTCAAATTTTTCCCAAAACACACACTTTCAGGTCTATTGTTCACGTTCAATTAGAAAGAGAAAAAGAGGTAATTTGGTTATACTCTCTTCTAGAAAAGTGTTCCTCTATGTCTTAGGTTTCCATTAACACTAAAATTATTCAATTCGGTTTAGTAATTTAGAAGATCCGCCTCAAACATTTTTGGTTTGTTCATATACAAAAAGAGTGTACTATGCACAACTTCCATCTAGAATTTGAATATCTTAGGTAATGAATCAAAATTTCACTTCTTCTAATAATTTGTAGCCCTATTTCTTTACTTTACTCCAAATAAAAAAATCTCATTTGGAAGACTAAAGATCAAGATATCATCCAATTATCGAAGTATGTTCAATAAAAATATCCAATTCATGCTCTTCCAACTCACATCCTTACTTTAATTCAATCAATATTTTTCAAATCAATATCAAAAGCTATAAATCTTTATAAAGAGATAGAGAAATGTGTTAGAAAACCATTACTTTAAAAATCAGGTCGTTTGGAGGTCGGATGACAAAGTTATGGCCAAAAGGGTGGAACATGTTTAGGTTTAGGAGAAGGGGGGATTGCGCGATTGCGACCTGCGTACGCGGCCGTGTTGTCGCGATCGCACATTTGGGCAATCACGACTTTCATGACTTTTCCCTTCCTGCTTTTCTTCTTCCAACCTATATTGGTAAAATGGGCATAACTTTTACTAGGGATATCGAATTAAGGTTGTTCAAAGACTATTTCTTAGAAGACTTCTAGACCTGCAAATTCTATGAAGACCTCAGAAAGATATTTTGCCTCTAAAAGGTCAAAATTTCCAATCAATGTAGCTGTCCCGAATGTTCATCCAATGCAGCATCACAAAATTCTAATGATCATAACTTTCAACTCCGATGTCTAAAAGTTTTATATTATATACTGTTGGAAAGAT
This sequence comes from Erythroxylum orinocense, assembly GCA_025531955.1. Taxonomy (NCBI): domain Eukaryota; kingdom Viridiplantae; phylum Streptophyta; class Magnoliopsida; order Malpighiales; family Erythroxylaceae; genus Erythroxylum; species Erythroxylum orinocense. The sequence goes on along the minus strand of JANZLX010000007.1, from coordinate 8,477,322 downwards.
AAAAGAAATATCTACAACTTTCATGATGACCATTTTATCAAAATCTTCCTAGATCAATATAGTTTAATCAAGAAAGTTCATATCAAACTTTTATTTGTCTTTTCTTTAATACTAAACCAACTTCTCTAACTTATTTGATTTCATCATCTCAATAGATAACTTCTTCAACTGTACCCAATTTCAACTCAACATCATCCATACACATTTCATATTCCACATTAAATCATAAACACCCAAAGTATAACGCATTCTTATACATTCAAAACATAACACAACATAAACATTCATCCACAAATTTTGCTGCACCCAGGTCCTAATTTCATGTCAAAATTTGAGACTCTTAAAAACAGGATATAAATTCAATGTCTTCAAAAGAAATATAGCCATATATCTCTAGTTTAATCTAAATCAAGAATCATCTCAATTGAATAACTCTAGAAGAATTTATGACTAAAAGACTGAAGCATGCTTAAAGATTATGTTGCTGCAACATTTTCCCAGCTCAATTACTAAATTTTGTTTCCAAATCTTAACCTAACACAACTCATACCAAGATCACTTTTTTTGTCCCAACACTCTTCATTCTCAACTACATTTCAAATCCAAAACATTCACAAATCAATTCATGATCTATATTTGATCATTATCCAAAAACAGAACACATATATTTTCCCATTCATAATTGATTTTCCACATTCATCCTAACACCATTATATGGATCATCTAACTTTAAAAACATATCTATAACAAATCATGGGTCATTAATGATCATTTACAATTACAAAAACATGATATTTACATAGATTTTTTTACCATCCACGTCATACACATTCAACTCAAAAAAATCAAGTCATCAATCCCACATTTCTCATCATTCTAGTTTCATTTTAACAATACCCATAATATTTAAAGCATAACTTACTTGGTTTAGCTTTAATTCTTCAAAAATAACACTTAGCCCTAGCTCCCAAGCATCACACGATCGTCATCTTGAAGGAGGTAAGGATAGGTTTTTCCTATGGCAAAATGAAGAAACAATAAGATGGAAGTAGTAATTGAAGGATAGACGCAAGATGTAACTTGATGGAGGTTTGGGTGAGTTCATGAAGGAGAAGACGAGAAAAAGAAGCCACGAAAATATGAGGAGAGTAAGAGTTAAAATGAAAGACAAAACATTTATTTGGTCTTGAAAGTGGAGAGTGTCGTGAGAGAGAGGAGGGGTGAGTGGCAAGTGTGGTGATATGTGTCACCTGCCACTTATCATCTTTTTATGGTTCCAATTAGTCCCCTTTGATATCTAGTCCATTTAACTCCAGTTTTTACTACAATTGTCTCTCAATTTTTCATGACATTTATTGTTAAGAGCCGCTCTCAGAATCGAATCCCAACCGGAAAAGCGGAAACAAAAGCAAACCAAAGAACGAAGACAAAGCGAAGCGGAAGAAATCAAACGGATACGAAATATGGAAACAACGAAAAGATATCGAAGAATTGGATTTAGCAAACGAAGAATACGGAACGGAAAACATATCGAAGGCAAATCGAAATGAAAGTGCAAAACACATGAGAATCAAAGACGGAAAGTGAATCGAAACAAAACGATGTGAAATGGACTGAAACAAATTCCAACATCCGAAGCGAACAAATTTTAGAAAAGCGTTGCGTTGGAAACCTTAGACTAAAACAACCCTAAAACTGGTATAATTTTTTATATATATACTAATCTCGATATCGTCTTTAACACTCTTAATCTTATTCTTATTCTTATTCAATCACTATTTAACCAAAATCCGGCAGCATAACGGCTGCAATCTAAGTAACCCAAAAATTCTGCAAATCAAAAACACACTTCTATAGTCACATCAAACC
>JANZLX010000007.1:8446000-8468093 GCA_025531955.1 Erythroxylum orinocense | reverse complement strand
TTTGAGGAAACCATCGATGATGGTTAACTCATTGAGTTTGCAAAACTCAGCAAAATTGCAATATTGTTTTCAGGACTAATAGACGGCTAGGGAATTGAGTGGCTCCACTACCGCATTGAGTGTGCATTGAAGTGAAGTTATGGCGCAAAGGTCGGTCCGCTAGAATGTTTTGGATGACATAGTTAGTTTGTCATGTATAGTTTCTCAGTGTTATAGAGACCTTGTACTAGACTTTGTAGATGTACAGATAGTAAAGTTACAATGTAACTTTTGTATTTTGAGTAATGAAATGAGGAAACAGTTGGTTTCAAAATATCGTGGATGTTTCTATTGATGCTTGAACATAAATAATGATATGATGCCATGTGGAGTTAGCGTAGTATTTACCCGCAGTGCGCCTTTATCGTAGGATATGTGCCGGAATAACCCTCGGACGTCTCGGTGTGTATTCTACGATAAGGGGGTGCTACATCTTGGCTTGTGAACTTGGAATTTAGCACATCCATTAACTCATTCATCTTTCATTTCAATGGTTTCTTACATTCCTAGTGGGCCTTATCCTCTCATTTGGTTTCTTACATTATTAAAACAAGAAAATTTGGGTGGTTTTTCCACATAAGATTAGAAGTGTTAGAGTAACGGTTGTTACCACTTTGACCAAGTTATGCTACTATGTCATTGAGTTGCTTCATGTTGTTGCTCTCCACTAGGACGCAATTAGTTTTAATATATCCTTCTTGATCTCATAGTTAACATCCCTATATTGCTTTAAGTGGGTTGGAAGAAGTGGCTTTCAGGCTGTTAGTTGCTTGGCCAAGTTTGTTACTTCAGCCTGTAATGCTATCAATTAATTAATATCAAGTACTCACTTCTAACCTCTAATTGGTTGATTACCATCCTCTCTAACATCCGTAGGTAATCATAGTTTGTCATCTCATCTAACAAATCATGTGCAACATCAACTATCTTCCTTGTTAATGAACCTCTAACTACTGCATCAATGGTACCTTTAGGAGGCAGATTTACTCCATTATAGAAGGTTTAGAAAAGGAACTCCTTAGGAAAGTTATGGTGTGTTAACTCTTTGGCAACTCTTTGAATATTTCCCATGCTTAGGATAGTGATTCCCCTTCACTTTGTTGGAAATTTATCTCCTTTATGATCCTTGTAGTCTTGGTTAAGGGGAAGTACTTAACCACAAAAACTTGTACTAATTGCTCCCATGTCATCATGTTCTCTAGGCCAAGAAAATTCAACCACACCTTGGCTCAATATTTAAGCATGAATGGGAATAACCTCATCTTGGTTGCATCCTATGATAAACTGTATCGCTAAATGTGTCACATATCTCTAACAAATTGGTTAACCTCACCTTCTTGATTTAATAATGTTTAACACTAGATATCTAGTAGTTATGATTACCCTCTCTCGAGATCTAACCAAGTAATCCCAATTAAGATAAATAAGAATTAAATTGTGCCATTTCAATCTATCGAAACTCTTCCTAACTATCTAATTAGATTTGAAGGTATCCTAAGGGTAAATAATAAATAATTAAGATCCCTCTTCAATTGCCTACTAATATGATTTTTATAGGTCTATTATGGTACCTACTCTCACCATGAAACACGACATAAATAATTCAATCTGACTATTGTATTTAATTTCTGCTGAATTTTGCTTACATTCATACCTCGATTTTGGTTAGTTTTTAATCCAAATTTGTGGTGAATTAAGTGAGAATGGTGTGAATATAGCATGGATGTTAATTGGATTGTATTGTGATTGTTGCATTGGAAATTAGGGGAATTTTGCAGGAAAATGGGTGTAACTTGCATGTCACAAACAAAGGTCACACTCGTGACCATGTATGTCACGGGTGTGAGTTATTTGGTCACACCCGTGACCATGTAAGTCACAGGTGTGCAGCTATGGTCACACCTATGACCATATAAGTCACGGGTATGCAGCCATGGTTACGGGCTGTCAAAGGTGGTCACATAACCATTTTTCTTTAATTTACCAACTTGTTATATGTCATGTGTAGGAGGGACGACATGAAACCCTAGACCTAGGAGAATAAGGAGAGGGTGGCAATAAATACATCATTCATTCACTCTTCATTCTCAACACATCACAGACATAGTCAAGAAGAAATAGAGCTTCGACTAAGGAAGAAAGGAGAGAAAGCAGAGAATCGAGTAAGAAGAGAGAAAAACAGAAGAGAGGTGGAAGCTTGGGACAGAGGCAAAAGCTGATAACTGAAACTAAATCTCAATGAACTTGACACTAGAGAGCTTAAGTTTGGTATGATACCCACCACCAACTTTTGCATCTGAGAGTATTCATTTTGTTTGCTCATCTTTATTTCATCCTTTTCTAATAATGTTGAACTCATTTATCTTTTGTTTGTTAACTTACTTTCTTTGTTATTGTTTTGCTGATTGTTAGTCCATCTTTAGTTAGTTTATTTGTTCTATTCATCACTTTTACATTTTTCTTTTTACATTTAACACGAGATTAAACTGTACAGAGATGATGAATTGTGTTTATGCTATAATGGTTAATTCCTTTTTCTTGAGAATTAATGTAACTATTTTGGTCAACTATGCATAATTGAGTTAGGGTTTTATTGTCTTATTTATCGCTAAGGTTTCTGAGTTGAGTGGTAATAGCAGGATCAAACTTTACATCATTTTAGTATTAAACAAAGGACCGAGAGGAGAAGTTTAATATGGAACGAGAAACTATAGATGCTTAGGTTAAGAATTAGAAATATATTAACTTAAGTGGTAATTGGTAGTTATGTTTTCATAATTAATTCAGATAATAAATTTTTGAATGTGAAAGTTAGATTCAGTCTATTATTCGAGTTGATTTAGAGCCTAAATGTTAATTTTAGTAAAACAGCTAACCAATCATTTTCCTTAATCATGTATAGGAGATTAAAATAGTAAAATTAATTCTCAAGAGTTTTCTGCTTTGATTTTTACTTGTTTTTACTTCCGGTCGATTCAGTTTACTTTTCAGACTAATTTGTGATTTTCTTTAAAGCTTTCACTCAACAATCGGGATAAAATGTTTAGAATTGCATTAGTTTTTGTTTTTGTTCAAAATTAATTTAAGTGAACCAATTTCACTTCTATGGGAGACGACCCTAGGTAGTCACTATAACTACCTCATATACTCGCGAGTAGGATGACCTAGGTAATTTTTAGAAATTTTTGGGCACAACACTATCGATTAAGATCAAATATAAAAGCAATAAACACCACAAATATATCTCTATTAAGTCAAGAATGTAAAAGTTTAACAAACAGTTCAAAAATAATCCTTAAAATAAGTTTAGCAATCCATAACCAATATTTATACCACTTGATTCATCACTAACATTCAACAATAGTAAGTAAAGAAAAGAAAAGAAGTTTAAATTCTGGATGTTTTCTTTCCTTTGTCCTTGATCTAAAAAATTTTGCAGGCATTATTTTTCATGAATTTTCTCTCTTTGATCTCTTATTTGGAGCTTCAAGCCACTTTTTTGATCTTTTTCTTTTCCTTTTATACTTCTTGATTCCTCTATGCGTCTTTTTAGGGTTTCCACACTTGTTTTTATTCCAAAAGTAGCCCTGAATAATAAAAAATATAAAAATCTCGCAACTTGGAATTTTGGCATTTGTATAATTATAGATGGTGCACGATCATGACAGAGAGTGCATGGATCCACAATCGTGACCAAAAGCCTTAAACTCTCTAGCATGTAACCTACATGATCACGCATAGTGCACAAACATGACTACTTCCTTTGTCCAACTTCTTCTTCATCTTTTCTTGAAATTTACTATCTCCACTCATCAACCAAACATATTAAATATCCCCTAATGCATGCTTTAAGATCAAATTCTTTCCCCTAATCAACAATACTTAAACAAAACACCAACATAATGAGTAAATTAGACAAATGTATGGTTAATGATAAGTGGATAGAGAAATATCCAACGAGCAATGCTATGTTTGACGATTCATTTGTATCAGATCATAGTCCAATAGTAGTGGTATTGTTAATAGATGACAGGAAGAGGAAGGCCCCATTTAGGATATTCAATCACTTGATGCACAATCTAAAATTTGTAAACCTACTCAGAGTGGAGATGCAAAGGAAGATTCTTAGCTCAAAGGGTTACCAACTTAGTATAAAGCTAAAGCCTTAAAAACCAACTTCACTTTGTTCAGTAGAGAAATAGTTCAACCAGAGTTAAAAGCTAAAGTTGTTGTTTTAGAGGAGCTAAAAAAATGGCAGAGGAGATTATTGGACAGATCAAAAGATCAGCAAGTTAGAAAAAAGGAATCTGCACTAGTGGAAAAGTATAACCAACTACTTATTAATACCAATACACTATTAAGGTAGAAGTTTAGAATAATCTAGATAAAGGAGGGTGAGTGATGCTTTAAGTATTTTATGAGTTCTATCTTATCCAGGAGAAACAAGAATTCTATTAAAATGCTAGAAGATGAATCAAGGCAAATCTATGAGGACCTAGAAAGTAAGAAGGGGGTTACCTTCGAGTACTTTACTAAGCAGTATGAGACTGGAATGACAACAAGGGCCATACCTGAGGAGATTCTATCAGGTTTTAACAAGCTTGATGAAATAGACAAAGTGGACTTGGTTAGGGAAATAACAAGGGAAGAAACAAAAGATGTTACTTTCTTAATGAACCCTAATAAAGCCCCAAAACCTGATGCATACAATGTGAGATTTTTTCAATAACATTGGGATACTGTAGGGGAAGAAGTGATCGAAGCAGTGGGAGAGTTCTTTAGGATAGGAACAATTCCCAAGTAATGGAATAAACGTTTATCTACATTTTTCCTAAATAAAGTAGTGCGAGGAAGTTAGAACAATTCAGGCCAATAGCTAGTTGTAACTGCCTATACAAAATCAACTTGAAGATAATAGCCAATGGACTGAAAGTAAGCCTAAGAAAGTTAATTAGCCTATTATATAATGCATTCATCAAGCGGAGATTAGTGGGAACCAATATCCTACTTTGTTAGGAATTGTTTTAAGGGTATAATGCTAAGAGGAGAATGAGGATCTAAACTATAAAGATAGATCTTGTAAAGACCTATGACTCAATAAACTAGAGCTTCCTATTAAATACATTAGAAGCAATAGGTTATCCTCCTATGTAAATGGGTAGAGGAATGTGTAACCACTGCTTCTATGGCAATCTTGGTGGATAAGGAACCTACAAACCTGATCAAAATAAGGAGGGGCATAAGGCAAGGTAACTTATTATCCCCTTACTTGTTTTTGATATGTATGGATTTTTTTTATCAACTCTCCTCATAAGCACCATATGAAGACATCTAGAATTCCAGTTCCATGGTAGATGTAAAGGTATAAAGATCACAAATCTAGCTTTTGTAGATGACTTGCTATTGTTTGGTAGAGTTGAGAAAAACTTAATAGATCTAATCTTGCGAGTGATGAATAAAGGAGTTCCAAGAGATCTCAAGCCTACAATGCAACCCACTAAAGAGTTGTCTCTACTTATCTTGTAGATCAAGTAGTGAGGTAGCCTCTATAGCTATCAAGACATGGGACTAAGACTAGGGAACCTACCCTTTAAATACTTTGGGTTACTAATATCCCAAAGAAGAATCAATATAGCTAATTGCAAACCTTTGTTGGGCTTAATACATGGAAGAATCAACCAATGGAGCAATAACTTCCTTAGTTATGGTGGCACACTATATCTTATTCAAACAACACTAAGCAACCTTACCGATTACTGGATTAACCATTTATCCATACCTAAAAGTATGCACAAGGAAATAGATAAGAGACTTAGAGATTTCTTATGGAATGGCTCAAACCAAGGTAGAAGTAAGGCTAAGATTAGTTGGAGCAAAATCTACAAACCTAAGCCATAGGGAGACCGGGTATCCATTCTGCACAGATGATTCACAAGGTAAGCAGATAAAGAAACTTGTGGTGGTAGTGCTACAAAAGGGAGGATCTATAGGTGAAATGAATACACAATGGCGTGAGTATTTGGATCTTAAAGCTAAGGGAGGAAATGTCAGGAACCCTAAAGGAAATCCTAGAGATAAGGGAATGGATGCAACAATAGGTATTCCGCATGATTGGGAATGGCAAAAGCATGTCTTCTGGTATGATAATTGGCATTGTAGAGGTCCCCTCTACTAGGTGGAAGAGATACAACCTTTGAGTTTGGTGTTGAATCCAGAAACTAAAATGAGTGTATTAACTAGAAACAATCAATGGCAATGGGCATTCCATAATAATAGAAGTGTCAGCCTTATAATGGAAGAGTTGCTTAGATGACAAAAGGGAGAACACAATGAAATTCATTGGCTAACAAATAAATCAAGGAATTTCAACACAAAAGAATGCAAAACACTTTTTTTAGATTTGAACACAAGGCAGGAGTGAACCGAATTAGTATGGGACAGTGACATCCATCTAGCTTATTCATTTATCTTATTAATGGGAATCAAAGGAAGGTTGTTTACAAGGGATAGAATCAAGTTCTCCATTAACACATTGCATTGTGAGCTATGTAATACAGAATTGGAAAATCTAGAACATCTTATGATTAGATGCAGATATACTAGCAAGTTTGAGGTTGGATGCAGATTATTCTCAACATAGACAAACCAATGGACTCTTGAAGTGAAATGATTGCTTGCTGGGGAAACTTGGAGTGCATAATGCAAGTGGTCTCAAAGCAATTAAGTTAAGTTGGGTAGCCTTGGTGTACTACATCTCGAAGGAGAATAATTACATAATTTTTAGAGAACAAAGTCGAAGCATTGAAATGGCTTTTAGGACATTTCCCTCCATTGCAAAATGGCCATGTTAGCGAAAAGAATAGTGGCAAATATGTCTAGTAGCATGAAGAGAAGATGGGGATTGGTGTAATACTTGATTATGTGGTCTCATAAGTACCCCTTAGACCTCAAGATGTAGATGATTACAAGAACCACAACTTTATGTGATCCAGACATTTTGGTTTATCCTTGACCTTTTGTAATCTAGATTGTACATATATTAAATCAATGAAATCCTTAATTTTCGAAAAAAAAAACTTACTTTTACCATATTCTTGCAATTGTGCAATAGCATAGTGACTATAACTCTTCCCTAAGTATTTAAGTATGCCTTTATTAAGGTATAATGTTACCTCATTTCTTCTATTAAGTTGTTCTCCATTAACATCTACTGTAATGGTGAAGGAATTGCTAACCTAAAATTTTCTTATGTATTACTCTTCGATGTCTTGCTTTGTGGTCATGATGACCCTTACAAGGTTAAAAGAGACCTCCTCAATGTGGAGATCCGATGAACTCTAAAGCTCCAATGTCTTGATAAAATTAAGTGAACCTGTATCTTTAAGGAAAAGCAACCTTCTTCAATTATTTTTGGGCCCCATAATGAGAAGTATGATCTGGTCTTACCGTTTAGCAATTGTTGGAAAGATAGAAGAATGATCAAGTCGACTATCATAGGGTCTTAGTATTGTAAAAGGTGAAGCCTTAAATATCTTTCTAATCGATTATATAAATAAATTGAATTTCATAAATCAATTTGTTAGTAAAATGTTGTGGAGGTACTTTAGAAAGTAACCATCTCCCTTTCCATCTTTTTTTATGATAATTCTAAAACATGTTTATCTTTTCCCTATTATCAATAATGCCAAACTTTTGATTACTCATATTAGTTATAGCTTGATCACAAACATTATATTGTTTAATTTACTTTTTCATCTAAAACAAGTGTTGCACTCTATTAAATGCTAACTTGGACCTTGTTGATTCTTAACTAATTAATCATTTGATAAAGGAGAACTATAAAACCATTTTTTTCTTTTATTTGCATAGGTTGAATATTAACCTTAACTTATTAATCTCATGCTCAAGGTGATTAAATCATAATTTTCATGTATCAACTTCTCACTTCCTTGAGTTTCTTGAACTCGTGATCACATATAACTTGCTCGCAGCCAAATTTTCTATTTAAGAATCATAGGATTTTGATATCATTTATTATCTGAATTTTTATGAAAGAAGGAAAGAAGGACAAAATCTTTAAGGAAGAGAGAAAAAAGAAAGAAAGAGAGAGGATAAATAAAAAAGAAAAAATTATTCAATTCATATTAATCGACCTTATTAGATCACACAAGTAACACAGAAATATTAGTATGGACGCAAGTCTTTCAAATGCTCGCACTTTTCCTTTTAGTATACGAGCATAAATTACAAAATCTATCAGAAATGTCCAAATATAGGTCATGATGACTCCAAATAATGAGTCTTCTTGTTAACTACAACTGCCTCCGCCATGGTTGACATTGACAATGCGCTCCAGTTAAAAACATGACTCTAGTTCGGTTCATCATTTCACAAGAGCATTACGAAATAATGACGCGAGTCGGGCACAAAATATATATTCTTGTTTCATCCTTAACAATATCAAATAACCAAAACTTGACAAATAACATGATTCGGACGCAAAATATTTCTCCTGCTTCTAAGAGGAAGCCAGAAACCTGCACCAGGTAAAGGTTGTCAAGAAAATCATGGCAAAATAAAATTGCTACCTTTTCCATATTTGAGGACACTGTAGATTAAAACCATTTTAGCTGTCATGGCACGCAGACGAAGGAAATCATTAGGAGCCTGGTTCCTCTCATGGCACACTTTTTAAATGGCATGATGGACATCTTTGTATATGCTGTTTTACTTGGACATGTCTGAATCTTCAACTTCAGAACTTATCACAAAACTGGGAAATGCCAAAGTTATATCCCTGAGGAAATGAAAGCGGGTGTTCAGTGTGAGTTTTATCTGTCAAAACAATTCACTTGGATGCACATCAGGTTTGTTTAGTATCTGGCACGACTTTTAGATGCTGGCCATCCAAAAGACGAAGATACATTCCTGAAATAGACTTAAACCTCATGCAACATGCAAAACTACAATCATCTGGTCATGATGCACATGAGTCTAAATGGTCCTATTCCACTAGAACCAGGAACTTGGAAATTACTTTAAATACGGTAGAGTCATGTTCTTTATCAGAGAAGGATTCTTAGTCACGAATTCTTTCCACTCTTCCATGTCAATTTTCCCATCACTCTTTTTATCTGCATCACTAAATGTCTGCAAAAAAAAAAAAATCTGGACATTAAAATCAGAATAACGAGGGTAGTTACAGAAAAATAAAATACTTTGATAGCAAGACTAGTTATTACCTTACCAACAATTGTTTCAACAACATCCTCTGACAATATTAGATCCGATTCATGCAGAAGTGCCAGCACCATCTCCTTTAACTGCAGGTAATATAAACAAGTTGAAGTAGCAGAAGATGCAATCAAATCACGTAGTTGCTTCTATCAGAAGAAACTGTTCTCTTTTCAGCTCATTAATCATACATTGACAAAATTAAGAGAAGTGATGATTAGAATTTTTGTATATTATGTGGTGTCTCTTCCCAAAAATCCAGACAGCAATATGAAACAGTTTAAAGACACAGGATCATGAAATTGGTAGCTGGTTAATCATGTAAGGACTTTGTAGCATGTGAAAGATGTGAGCAGTAAAGAGAAAAGTTTTTGGCACTAACCTCCTCCCGTTCGATAAAACCAGTTTGCCTTAAATCATATAAACGAAATGCAACTGAAACAACATACTCTCCAAGTTAGTGAAGTGCAGTGGATGGTAAAGTGCACAAAAACGTGTTCCTAAATCCGCAATTGAAGCTTTGATCCTCAATAGTTTTACATTAGGAAAGAAGCAGGACTCTTTCTATATGCATCAAACATTCAAGGATAATTAAAGAAACAGTATCTTACATGCAATCTTGTCTTGAACAGGTGCATTTGGATGAAAAATTCCCAAAGATCGCACAAATTCTCCAAAGTCAATCACTCCATTACGCTTGAGATCAAATAAATCAAATATCTGCAAAATTACAATCGAAAGCGGAGAATATGTAAGCAATACTAACCAATGTTACTAGGTAAGACTGTAATGTTGATGCAGTGTATACTACTACTTCCAAAAATCCTAAACATAACTATCACAATTCCAGAGAAGAAAACAGTTATGACTCACTCTGTCAGCAAAAAGATTACTCTTGTTTCTGTTTCTGAAGAGTGCAAGCTGAAATTCTTCCTGCTCAGACAACAAAATGACATTTGATACATATTTGGTGAATGACCAAAATTTTCAGTAAACAGACAGCTCTGTGAACACTTGCAACACGCAAATCACTACACAAACCTTGTGAATAAGCCCATCGTCGATGATTGAACTGCTTAGTTTCTTAAAGAGTTCATATAAAGCCTCTACTTCACTGATACTAACTGTAATAACGAAGATACAAATCCAGAATATTTGTTAAGCATATAATTATAGATTCCCTAGACTATTAACACATTGTTTACCAAGAGACATAACTAAAATGAAATGATATTGTTTACCAAGAGACATAACTAAAATGAAACGAGATAATATCTAAGTGAAGCTTAATCTGAACTTTCAGACTACTTTTACAACTTTTGAGCATTGTAATATTAGTGCAATGCCAAGCAGTATGCTTTTTGAATCCAGTTGCATAAAAGTTAGATCCCCAGATGCTATTGTGCATTCTAAAATTCTTGCCTGCAAAAAGTCTTGAAACATTTAAAAATGGCCTTAAGTAAAGGGAACTGAGATATCCTGATATTTAGCTAGAGACTAAGCATAACCAAACTATCATGAACTAGAAAGAATGAGTTGGTCCGAATGCTTATAACGAACACTCACAAGGTGTTTCAGAGGCAAGAACAGTGGGATTTTCATATCCAGGTACTTTTTTAGTTCTCTTTGATTGAAAGCAACCCATGATACCAACTAACGTAGTTCATTCACAAGCTCTTTTGACAATCAGTAGCATCAATGGAACTAACTGCAAAATTCTACCTGCAAAATTAAAGGTCCACTGGTCATCTTGGACAGCCAAAAGCAATCAAATGCTAAGATCTGGTACTATTGCTTGCTGCAAGTATTGCAACTGAAGTTTTAAAGAGGCCTATATTTTTTTGCCTTCCGATGTAGGCCAATCAAAGCAAAAGTTTGTAAAGTATACATTAAAGTGAACCATTAGAACGAAGCACCTTCGACAAGAAGATAATTGATCTGCACTGGAGACAAACCCCTATCTTTTTAAGATGTATCAGTGCTTCTCTTATTATTGCAAAATTAGTTTCTATATTCAGCCTCAAAAATCAATACATCTACTATCTACATTGGAACTGCTCCAACCATAACTCGTCATTCAGGATTTAAGCAAGTTATAATTTGACATCAGCCAAACCAAAAGTGATGAACAATTGGTTCAAGATAATCTGAGATTCAGTAGCATGCAAGGCCAACCAACAGTTTTTTATATGCCAATGTACTGTTCAAGGTGAACAAGTAAAATTTCAACTAGTTGTTCTCGTTGAAAAGGTAACAACTTAATTAGAAAAAGAAACAAAGACAATCATCCAATGTATGAACAATTATAGGGCAAAAGCATAAAAGTTTTTTCTTTCTCAATCTACAATCAAGAATATCTTCCCAATCCATATGGGGCAAAAGCAGAAAAGCTAATTCTCCTCATTCAAAAATCCAGACTATCTTCCCAATCAAAATAGCCGAACTCATGTCTAGAGTGGCTCAACAACAACTCTAATATGAATTTAGAAGAGCCACGACCACAGGCTCGAAACAACTAGTTAAAAATTGATTAGTAGTATTTTTCCAAAACCTTATAAAAACATTCACATCTCCTCTCGTTTTTCGACATGGGATTCAACATCCACATCCCCTGTGAGATGTCACACTTATAATGGGATGAAGGGATTATATTTCACATGATTTGGGTTTCTCGTGCAAGTTTCATTAAAAGTGGCTGATAATGTGATAAAGGGATTATATTTCACATGATTTGGGTATCATTAAAAGTGACAGATATCACTTTTAATGACATCAGTCAATTAATTATAATGGAATTACATAATACATAGATCTTTTCATAATCAAGAAAAAATTTGTTTTAAAACTTTAAAGAAATTCTTGAGCTTCAAGTAAATTTTGGAAAGCTTTTAAAATAAATATAAATTAATTTTTTTTTCTTAAAAGGCATTTGTTTCAATCTATGAAAGAATGGAAAAAAGAAAACAATGTTTGGATGACTTAATATTGTTTCGTCATGCTTTTTTGTAACCCGTTGGTGAATCAGAAGGCAAAACAAAATACACATGATAGGTGGTTTTTAGTTAGATGACAGGTTCTTCTGGTCGGTAACCAGCACCAGTTCTATTAGTTAAAGATAGAAACAAATAGTTGTTGCAAAAATCAACGCCCCCGAAATTGACGTATGGTTTTTTAAAGGGATCCTCAAGCTGTAAAGCAACATATCAACAACTACATAAAGAATTAAAATTTTGTAGGTCAAAAGGGTCTGGCACCCAATTCTCTGTGCCAAAAACGGGATTCCAATTTTGTAAGTTCTATGTAAATAAGTAGATGAACAGAGCAAGAACTAATTAACTGAAACAGATGATCTGTTCACCGTCCAGCCCGCCATAGCTTAAACGTGTTTCATTGAGAAAAATGTTGTCCATACTTGATCAAACATCAGAAACCAAGCAATGAAAATACTCAAACCATAATAACCCAACTCAGTAGGCAAAAAAGCAGAAGGAAACAAACAGGTGTTGGTGAAAAGTATGACACTAGTCTAGATACAAGTCTTCTAAACAAGAAATTTAAATATTTATATATATTCTTGTTATTTCGAAACAACTCTATGATATAATTGAACTAATCGCTTTCTGTACAGTGGTTGTTCCCTTAATTTTATCCGCACCCAGCATGAAGCAAAATCAATTTCGTTTAAATGGAACGTATTGCGAGCCTTCTAGATGTGTATGTTTCAATATCTCAGTCAACGTTTTAAAAGCATTAGCCATAAGTCCTAAAGCTGAAAGTGCTGTTTTTGGACATAAACGAAACATTCAAGAAAGTGGGCACCGCAACTTGCTGAGGTTCACATCAAGAGACTAGTAACTATCCAACCCCAAGTTGCTGACAATAAAAAAAGCAAAGCGACGTGGAGAAAAGAAAAGATTCATATACCAAGTTGCTGAAAGTAACAAGAGACTCTGAAGAAAAAAACCCAGAATTTGCTTTCCTTCCCAAAAAAATGCATAAGTAAAAGGTATATGATCCTATCTCTGATGATGTTAAAACAAGGGGAAATGAAAAGGGGAAAGGAACAACAAATATCAACACACGATACTTCCACCCTTCTCAACTTTTAGCGAATGCGTAAAAGAAGAGGAGAATTATATAAGTCAATTTGCCAGTAATCTATAAGCATATACCAGTAAGATTCTTAAAACAAAACTAGGGGGAATGAAATGATAAAGTAGACAATAAAATTCCATAAATGAGCTGAATGTACTCAGAAAGAACATGGTAAAAAGATTCAAAGAACGAGGAAACAAAACACAATTGGGATAGGGAAAGCAGTATAGGAAAGGAAAGAAAACAAAAGTTTCAAAACAGAGCTAACCTGATGGAAAGTACTGCACTTCTCTCTTTATTTTCTTTCTAATCACTCTGACAGAGTACTAGCCATGTCTGCCGAATTCATATCTACAAGTCAAGTTCGTGCTTGTGTATGCCTTTAAAAGGCTCGACAAGTAGTTGTAGTTGTGTAGTGCTTAATTTTCTTAATGTGTCGGCTGGCTCTCCCATTTTGGACCCGGTAGACTCTTAAATACGAAAACGAAACAGAGTACGCCGATGGAAAGTCAAATGCTTGAAACGTTTCCTCCCATCTCTATCTGAACTCACGTGCCCACGTCCATCAGTAAAGCCTAATGTCTGTTCTTATGGCACCCATCGTATGTATATAAAGTCAAAATCGAAAACATTATTATTGGTGTGGGGTATGGTGGCCATAAGGAGACAGGCACTCCAATTATTATGATAAATAAAGCTAATGATAGGGTTTTTAATTTTTTATAATTTCATTTAAATTTTAAGTTTAATTTTTTGTTAAAAGGTACATTTTTAATTTTTAAAATTTTCATCACAATTTAACTTTGATTTTTAATGTTTCATTGTACCATATTTGCCTTTTATTTTGTTTAACTATAACTGTGTCTGAATGAAGGGGAAGATCAAATATTCAGGTTGCTTGATATTGGGAGATTGCATGTGCTTAAATGATTAACATTATTGTTGGCTTTCTAATTTCAAACATGTAGTCATCATAATAAAAGAGGTTACAATCCATAGTTTGATAATAACAAAGTAATGCCACTACTAATTATTTGTTATTTGGTGTCTTAAAAGAAAGCAACATGACATAATAGGTACAACTATTGTTATTTGAAAGCAATTGGGTAGTTAATGAAGGATTCACCACTCTTGATAGAAGAAGATGATAGCCACGACTTCTTGTCGGGGTCATTACTTGGGAGTCTCTGGCCAGAGCAATTATGTGTCACGAAGAGAGTCTTCAACGATACATAAAGTAATGAGATCTTAGGAAAAGAACTAACATCACTTAGACTAGATGTGACGTAGTCAATCTAGTGGGAATTGATACATAGCCCATACTCTGAACTAAATAGGGTATAGAATGGTGAAGGGACGAATTGCATGGTAATTGTCTATAGAAAGGTTTGTAAGTTGGATAATTAACTATCAAAGAGTTCACGTGTTAATCCACTTATATTTCGATAAATTAGCATCATTAAACCCCTCATAATTTGCTTAAATTAAGAACTAATTCAAGTGGCATGAAACCATCCATGATTTGCTCAGATTAAGAGTTAATTCAAGTGCCCAAAATAACTGAAACCCTAAGGGTCACACGTATAAAAGATCGGAGGAAAAACAATGTGTGCATGGCTCTCACTAAAGTACGTCAGGCCACGATCGTGACCAAAGACACGATAAATGATGCCTGAGTGAGTTCTTCACTTATGTACATATAAAATAATAAGTTAAAAATACACTTAAGTGAGAGGATAAGGGGTCCAGAAGGGTTCTAGAGTTAGAAAGAAGTGGTCTTGAGTCTTGTTCATGCAATTTATGCAATTGTTACATGAATCTAATTGCATGTAACATAATCTTGATCTATCTCTCCATTTGAGCATCTACTTAAACTCCTCTTGTTTAGTCACTACCCTTACACACTGCTTTTCTTCATCTTTGCGTATTCTAATGATCAAGGAAGGTATTTGGTGTTTGCCACAACCTAAACAAGGAGAAGATTAAAGAAAGGAGGAGCATTATCAAAGGTACATGTGCTGAAATTTCATGTTCTTATAATCTATGTATACATGCATCTAAGATTCTGGATTTTTGGGGATGTTGCAGGGTTGGAATTTAAATTTTGACACTTCCATTGCCTTGTTATGCATATGATGCATGAATCCATGGCTATCCCAACAGATTAATTGTTTAAACATAATATTTAATATATAATTAAATCATTAATATATGAAACTAAGTTAAAAATAAAATTTTTGCATTCCAATTTTGTTTATTGTTGTCATTAAGAAAATAACATTACATGTACAAAAAAATTAAACTTTGGAAAGGAATATTTGCAACATGATAACAAACTTACAGATGCATATTAAGTATCCTATCTTATGGGTAATTAAATATATAGTACAAAATAATCCATGTGAATTTTTCTTTTTTCTTTTTATATGCCCTTAAAGTGAATTTTAAGATATGATTTGATTTATAAGAGCATACTTATTACCCAAAATAATGTGAAATTGTAAATAATTAATTGATAGTTTTTTCTTTTCATTTTTTACAATAAAGTCATTTTTACAATGTGCATTATCATAAAGAAAGATGTAAGATAGAGTCCATCTAGATATGCTTATAGTTATATGATGATATAAACTTGCTAATTTAATTTTGACATATATTTTATTTATTTTACAAATAAATAGAGGAAACTTCAAGTACTTTTGATAATTTAGTCTCTTCAGGAAGATTTGTTGATTTAATTTGGGCTTATGTTTGATAAGTTCTTAGAATAAGGAAATACCATTTGTTTGTATTGTAATAAGCATTTAAAAGGAGGGGGAATCACTAGATTAAGGAAGTGTTTAGCTAGGATTAAAGGTGATATGGAGCCTTGTAAGAAAGTTAATAATGGCGTGAAATAGAAAAAGAAAACTTTGCTTAAAGAGTATTAGCATGAGAAAGATAAAAGGCAAATACTGAACTATAATATTAGTAGTGTAAGTTTTTTTTTTGGTGGTCAGGATGATATTAGAAATGCTGAATGTGGTATTCCGATTGAACAAGAAGGTAATACTGCAACTAATGTAAGAAGAGAAGAATCTAACTTTTTACACTATGAACAACTCCTAGATCTCAACCTTCGATTTGTAATACCTTACAATTTAAAGAAGTAGCTTATAATATGAACATGGCAATAGCTAGATAGTGGTATGATGTAGGTGTATTATTCAATACTGTCCAATCTTATTATTACCAATCTATAGCGAATGTTATTGCCTTTTATGGTTTAGGATATAAAACCCCCTCAACTGATGACTACAACTATAATCGTCTAAGTAGCTTTTTTATGAAATAAAAAGTTATTTGGATAAAAGAAGAATGAGTTGGGTAACTTATGAGTGTTAAATCATGTGTGATGGTTGGAAAATTAGAAGATATGAGCCTATTATCAATTATTATTATTCTACTAAAGGGGACAATGTTTTTAAATTCCATTGATACATCTGGCTTGTTAGAAATGTTAATACTTTGTTTCAGTTAATTGATGAAATTGTGAATGAAGCTAAGCTTGAAAATGTTATACAGATCATTACTAACAATGGAATCATTGTGCTACATATTATATTGTCCTGACATTGGAAAATGTATGAGATACTAGATACTTTCTTATTATTGTTAAAACTATGTAGAAAGCAAGAAAAGTGACTATGTTCAGCTATATGGTGCTTGGGTACTAAATTTGATGAGAACATGTTTCACTAAAGAATAATAATTTGTGTCATCTTGCTATTATAAGATTTGTGACTAATTTCTTATCACTTCAGTGTTTTGTTCTAACGAGGAAGGAGCTTACATAAATGTTTACAATTAATAAGTGAGTTGCATTACAATATGCCAAATTTAATGTTGGAATGAAGATTATAAATTTTAGTCCTAATGTCAATTTGTTATCTGATTTTTTAAGCCTTTGGTGAGAATACTTCGTGTAGCTAATAGTGATGAGAAGGCAATAATGAGTTATTTTTATGATACCATAGAGACAATGAAGGAAGCAATCAAGGTCAATCTGTCTATACACTTTATCTTCCAATCACCAATGAAAAATGGAAATAACAACTTTACTTTTTGTACTTTACAGCTGGGGTATTTTGAAGACTAGTGTCAAATTTATACCAATTTTACAAAGATAACTGAAATTAATAAGAGAATGTTACCAATAATTATTGCATATGAGATGATGCAAGATCTTTTAAGCTCACAAATACAGATTTATAAGGACACTTCTAGTGATTTAGAGATGCCCATTATAATTTGTCAAAGAGACAAAATTAATCCAAGTATATATTTCTTCAATAAATTAATCATCACTTTATTATTGTTATCAAAGTGGAACCAATTCAGAAGTAGTGTCGTAGAATTGCAAAGGTTTGTAATTTCAATTGTAAGTCAATATATAGGTATAGCAAGGTATGAAAGGAAATATAACACATTTGAATTGGTTCATTCCAAGCAAGGGAGTAGATTGGAACATAAAAGATTAAATGACTTGTTCTTTGTTCGATATAAGTTAAAACTTCGAGAAAGGTATGCTATTTTCATTATTAAGTTGAATATATTTTCTTATACTTTCTTAATAATTTAATTTTATTTGTTTAGTAGGACTTTTAATATGACAAATATTTTATTATCTAATTTGCCTTGACTATATCGATTTTTTAGTAGATTGGGTTTTCGAGGAACCAAGTTCCATTGATGAGAGTAAGTTGGAAGATAATCTTGGATGAGAAATTATTGAAATGTCATTAGGTGAAATGAATTTGAATTATGGTAATCATGAGGCTCCTCTCAATTATTAGTATTTTGTACCAAATAAAATTGTAGTTAATACTACAATTTTAGTAAATATTTTGTACCAAATAAAATTTTAATAAATATTTGATTGAATGAAGTTCTAGAGTTTTTTCATTTCCTCTTAATTATTTTAATTTCATTCGTATTTGATATATATTTTAAATTATGTTTATGTAACATCAATATAAAACTTTTAACTATAAATACTTTTATTTCAGGTTTCATTTTTACTTGGTTGCGTTCCTTAGTACAAACTCATATTGTAATATGTTTGAAGTCATGGATCTCTATTTTTCTTAAAATATGAAGTTTTGATGTAGTTATTTTTTATTATATAATGTAAATTATAACATTTTAAATACTTTACTTTATTATTAGGTTTATAATTGTAAGATAATAGTGAAGATATTCATAGTTCTCCATTAACCCTCAACAAAGAATCAACAATTTGAAGACAAAGATGAGAATTCGTGATTGTGTGTGAAGATTATGTCTGGAAAATTTAAGAAGAAAAGAAAGGAAAGACTCTTTGACAAAAGTAACAAAAGAAGCTAAGTCAAAACACAGAGTACAAGGGCATAAGTTGAACACGTGATAGGCATATGACATTTACCTCTTAAGTGAAGAGAGTACCGAATACAACTGCTACACATTTCCTATATAAGAAAGCTTTAGTCATAACATATGCATAACACATTTTCATTATAATAAAAAAGGTCTGAGAGTGAAAGTTTAAGAGTTGCTAAAGTACTTATCCGAGGGTACTATAGAGAGCTCATAAACCTCTTCCAAGTGTTTTAGAAAACACTCAATCTCTTGTAACCTGCTCTTTTCTTGATATTTGTGGAACCACAAGTGTGAGATCCTTGGATATAGATAAAATTTAATCTATCGATCCAAGTAAATTTAGTGTTCTTTAATTTTCTACTGCTTTTACTTTTTTGCAAATCAAATCAAATCAAATTCATCAGTCCTTTTGGTAAAAGACAACAGGAGGATATAAAGATCCTAACATAAGTGATATCAGAGCCTATCTACAACTTTCTGGGCAATTCTTGTCTATTCAAGTATCAAGGTTCATAAAAAATTATGTAAGAATATTTCCTCTCCTGTCTTTTTAAACTACATTCAAAATGGTAGGAAAGGAAATGGAAGTCTTCATTAGTAAGGAGGACTTTAAAATCTGGAAACTTCAAATGCAAGCTTTACTTGAGTCTTATGATTGCTATGGTGCTATTGAAGAACAATATGATGTAAAAACTGACCCTATCAAGAGACTTAAGATACAAAGACTTGAACACTGCAAGTTAATGCTTCACTTACCACCGGTTATGATAAGGAAAGTGCAAAATTGCAATAGTGCACAAAAACTTTGGTCAAAACTTGATGAACTATATACTAGAAGATGTCTACCTAATAAGATGACTCTTTTACATAATCTTGCTAATTACAAAATTAACATTACTGTTTTTTTAATGATAATCTGAATTACTTCTTTAAGTTGGTGCAAGATTTAGAAGCTCTAGATGAAAGGATCTTAGAAGAACATCAAGCTGTAGTCATTCTAAAAGCTTTACCATCTGAGTTCAATGTTTTCAAGAAGGTGATCAAGCATGCTAGTAGAGAATCTCTCACTGTTAAAAGGGTGCTAGAGTCACCAATGGAATAAATAATGGACATTAATCCCTTCAAGAAGGAATTAGAGGTGATGTTCATCGAAAATAATCAAGACAAGAAGTCACAGAAAGAGAATAGAAAGAAAGGAAATTGGTAGAAAGCGAATGGAAAGGAAAATCACACCAAAGAAGATGAAGAAAAGAAGAAAAAGGCTAAAGGCAAGAAGTGTTTCTATTGTGATAAGGAGGGAAATTTTCCCAGAGATTGTAGAAACAAGAAAAGAGATAAGGCTGTATAAAGTGGAAATGCTGGGAATGTGGAGAAACTAGAAGACTCGAGTGGTGATGAGATATTAGCTGTCAATAGAGAATGGATCTTCGACTCTGGATGCACCATGCATGTCACTCCTCATAAAGACTGGTTCACAACATTTGAACCAATCACTACGAAAGTAAAAATGGCAGATTCTGGGCAGCAAAAGGTCAAAGGGATTGGGAATGTCTTTATCAACATGTTTGATGGGAAGAGGAGAATCTTAACCAATGTCAGATTGGAGTAAAAAGGAATCTTATTTCTAAAAGTATGTTTAAAAAACAAGGCTTTCAGATAAGATTTATGGGTGGACTTAGAGAAATCCTAAAGAATGGTAGAGTGATCATAAGAGGAGTTGAAAGAGGTGGGCTATATTATGTAATAAGCACTACTAAAGTGAACCTAGTTATAGAAAATAAAAGGCCTGATTCAACTAAACAATGGCACTCAAGGTTTGGTCATGTAGGGAAAAAGAGTATGTTGCATCTTTCAAAATAGGGAGTGATTCCAGAAAAAGGGCTATAGCAGATGGAATTCTGTGAATCATGTGTGCTAGTAAAGCATCATATGACTAGTTTCCAAAAGGGAGCAAAGAGGGTTAAAGAGATCATAAAATATGCTCACAATGATCGCTGGGAGCCAACTCAAGTGTCCACTACAGGAGGGGACCATTTTTCATGCCTACTATAGATGATAATTCTAGGAAATGATGGGTCTATCCTATGAAGAGGAAAGATTAAGCATTAGAAATCTTCATCATGTGGCATACACTAATGGAAAATCAGACTGGAAAGAAGTTGAGATCCTAAGGACAAATAATGGACTAGAATATTGCAATAAGGAATTTGTAAGAAAGGCATTATGAGGCATAAGATAGTTAGAGAAACACCTCAGCAGAATGGTGTAGTTGAGAGGCTTAACAGAACACTCCTAGAAAAGACCAGGTGTATGATACTATCATCAGGTTGTTCACAATCTCTATAGGGAGATGCAATTAAGACTGTAGCCTACCTTATGAATAGGTTACCTACCTCTGCTATTGAGTACCTAACTCCTCAAGTAATATGGAATGGGAAGAAACCTAATTTGACTTACCTAATAACCTTCGGAGGTACTGCATATGCACATCAAAAGGAAGGTAAGTTGGAACCTAGAGCAATGAACGAAGTATTTCTAGGCAACCCAGAAGGAGGCAAAGGTTACAAGATCCTACTACTTCAACAAGGAGGTTTCAAAAATATTATTAACAGAAATGTGATCTTTAAGGAAAATAAGTTTCCTTTACTGAGCATGAACTCTCCAAACACTGAAATACAAAAGGAATTTAGAAGTAACTTGGATCACCAAGTAATTCAGTTCCCTTCTTTATGCCACTAGAAATAGAAACAGAAGAAGGAAACACACAATATCATCACGAGGAAACTATACAAGGCGGCCTATTCATCATGAACAAGGGACTATAGAAATAGTAGGTGAAAGTGAGGAAAGTGCCTCACACATAGCTGCTGCTAACTCTCATAAAGCCCTACAAGACTATCAGCTCACTAGAGATAGGCAACCGAGACAAATAATTCCTGATAGGAGATACACATACTTAAACTTAGTTGAATTTGCCTGTCTAGTTGCAGAATCTATAGATTGTAAGGCACCTGAAACCTATGAAAAAGCCATGAGCAGAAAGGATCCTAAATAGTGGAAGTTGACTTGTGAGAAGGAATATTCTTCTCTTATGAACAATATAACCTAAACACTAGTGCCTAAACCACCTAAAGCAAAGTTAATAGAAAAAATAGATGGCCATTCAAATTAAAGGAAAGAGTTACAGAAGAAAAACCTGTAGGAAAATCCCGGGAGGTACATCACATGTACCAGGTGCGGAAAACAAAAATTTTTGTCGCCGGGACCTTCCCGAAAGCCAGGATCCAGGTGTCGGTATGAAGACTCAAACCTAAATAGCCAAAAGAGA
>JANZLX010000007.1:8423340-8441314 GCA_025531955.1 Erythroxylum orinocense | reverse complement strand
GGTTTTAATATATTATATATATTATAGATGACGATAGCGTTGCTCTTCTAGGGTTTTGAATTATAAAGATATAATTACAAAGAATTACAAAGATAATAATTCTATATATAGCAGTTGTAACTTTACAGATGACGACAAAGTTGCTTTTACAACAACTTATAGGGTTTTGATATTATATATACATATATATTAAAAAAAACTATTTAATTTTTTAAAAACTTGGGGGGCCCAGTGCACCATTGGGCCCCACATGTCTCCGTCTATGATCAGAATACATGCAGAAGGTCAAAACCATTGGAGACTCACTTCAAGTAGCTGGACAAGTAATCAGTGAGTACGAATTAATATTGAGTGCCTTAAATGGTCTTGGTCATGAATATGATCCTGTTGTGGTTTACTTAACACGTTCTATGAAAACTTCAACATTACAAGAAGTACAATACTCTCTCATGATGCATGAAACAAGAATAGAGCAGTTAAACACAGTTAATCAAATAGAAATTTCACAACCAACTGCTAACTATGCAAACTTCAACTATCGGGGAAGAAGTGGATTTAAAGGAAGAGGAAACCGTGGCAGAGTAGGTAGATGGAATGGAAATAGGATTTTCTGTCAATTATGCCAAAAACCAGGGCTTGAAGCCCTAAAATGTCACAAAAGGTTTGATGTCTCATGGCAAGGCAACACAACAAATTGGAGACAAAATACAACCACCCAAAATCCACATAATAATATGCAAATCTATCCTCAATCCTACTTAGCAGAAAAACAGTATGGAAATGCCTCAACTGAAGCAGTCAAAAATAGCACATGGATTATAGACAGTGGGGCTACAAATCATGTCACAGCAGATTTCAACAACTTGTCAATAAGTTCAGAATATGGTGGTAAGGATCACCTCACAGTTGGAAATGGTAACTCTCTTCCTATTGCTCACATTGGCTCATCTCATATACATTTTCTAGATAATGTATGCACACCCCTAGCACTGAAACAAATCTTGCATGTTCCTGGCATCACTAAAAACCTACTCAGCATCTCTAAACTCACCAAAGACAACAATATTTCTGTTGAGTTTACTAATGAAAATTGTTTGTTTAAGGACAAGGCAACATGGAAGATTATGCTCAAGGGAGTGCTTCGAGATGGACTCTACAGCCTCAAAACCACTAACCAATCTGACAGTGTCAAACCAGCACATCTTAAGCCCAGTCCTTCCCAACAAGAATTTTTCTCTTTAAACAGCCATTGTGAGGCAAACATAGTTCAAAAAGATGTAAATGTTTGGCATGCTAAACTAGAACATCCTTCTAAGCATATCTTGAAACAAATTTTAAGTTCAATGAATTTCAACTTTAAACTTGAAAATTTGTCTTATTGTGATGCTTGCAAGGAAGGGAAATTGCATCAATTGCCCTTCCAAACCCATGACATTACTGTTCAGAACCCATTAGAAATCATATATTCAGACATTTGGGGAACCTCTCCACATCTCTCAACCGAAGGACACAAATACTATCTTATCTTTGTCGACGCCTACATAAGATTTAGTTGGCTTTATCCTTTAAAACTGAAATTTGATACCCTGTCTGTCTTTGTCAAATTCAAAACCAAAGTTGAACTCCAACTAAACAGAAAAATCAAAGCCCTACATACAAATATAAGAGGTGAATACAAGGCTTTCCTACCCTACCTCACAAAACATGGAATACAACCACAATTCAGTTGTCCCTACACTCACCGACAGAATGGGGTCTCCGAAAGAAAACATAGACACATCACTGAAATGGGACTAACCCTTCTATCTCACGCTCATATGCCACTCACTTACTGGTTAGAAGCCTTCTCCACAGCCACATACCTTGTCAATAACCTTCCATCTTCCAAACTAAACAATCTTTCACCATTTGAAAAACTTCATAACAAGCCACCCAGCTACCTTAACCTCAAAACCTTCAGATGCAGTTGTTTTCCTTATCTCAGGTATTATTCTCATCATAAACTAGGATTTTACACTACCAAATGTGTTTTTCTCGGGTATAGTTCAATGTATCAAGGTTACAAGTGTTTGACTAATCACGGGAAAATCATAATATCTCGCCATGTTGAATTCAATGAGAAAGAATTCCCATTTCCTCAACTCTTTCCTTCCTATTCAAAACATCCTACAACACTATCAAATTCTCCTACCTTCACTTTAACCTCAACTCCAGTCAATACATCATCATCAGGGACTGTCACAGATCACTCCTCTTCAGCAGAATGCTCCCACTCAGCTGAGTCTTTGGGCAGACAGGTAAACTCTCAAAACCCTAGCTCATCATCACACTTCACTTCTCCTCAAAATAGACAAAACACCTCACCTAACACCAATCCTTCAACCATACCAGATAATGAATCAGATTCTTCAACCTTTCACATACAAAATGTTCATCCTATGCAAACTCGATCCAAAAGTGGGATTTTCAAACCAAATCTCTTCTCAGTTTCTCACACCCCAAACTCACAAACTGAACCTAGCAAAATCTCTAAAGCTTTAAACAACCCTACATGGTTTTAAGCAATGCAAGATGAATTCAATGCACTTCAACAAAACCATACCTAGACACTGGTTCCCCATAAGCCTACCGTGCATATTCTTGGCACAAAATGGGTGTTTCGATCTAAGTATAATGCTGATGGAACTGTCTCTAAGCACAAAGCCAGATTCGTTGCCAAAGGGTTTAATCAAACTCCTGGAATTGACTTCTCAAAAACTTTCAGCCCTGTGGTGAAAGCCTTAACAATAAGAGTAATGCTCTCACTTGCTGTCTCCCATGACTGGGAGATTCAACAAGTTGACATCAACAATGCCTTTCTACATGGGGAGCTACAGGAAATTGTCTACATAAACCACCCAAAAGGATTTGAAAGCAAAACAAAGTCGGATCATGCATGCAAACTAAATAAAGCTCTCTATGGACTAAAACAAGCCCTTAGGGCCTAGTTTCATAAGCTAAAGTGTGCATTATCTCAATGGGGGTTTCACAACTCAAGTCAGACACCTCACTGTTTTATTCAAATAAAAATGGAATTATCACAATGCTACTGGTCTATGTAGATGACATTCTAATCACAGGAAATTCAAAGCAAGCAATCCAAGCAATCATCAGTCAATTGCAATCTCAATTTGCACTTAAAATGCTTGGTAGCATAAATCATTTTCTTGGCTTTGAAGCATACAGAAACAAGGATGGTCTATATCTTTCACAAAAGCACTACATTGAAGATCTACTTACCAGAACAAACATGTTGTCCTGTAAATCTTCACCAACGCCCATCACTCTAGCAACCAAACTGACTTCACAAAATGCACTCCTTTTGAATTCCCAAAGCTCTACTGAAGCACCATAGGATCTCTCCAATACCTATATAACACAAGACCAGATATTAACTTCGCAGCCAACAAACTAAGTTAGTTTCTACAAAATCCCTTAAACACACACTGGATTGCTTGTAAAAGGGTTTTACGTTACTTGAAAGGAACCTCAACTCTGGGTTTGCTTTTTCAACCATCTCCAACACCTCTTGATCTTCATGCTTACAGCGATTCTGACTGGGCAAGCTCACCCGACGATCGCAAATCAATAACTGGAGGATGTGTATTCCTAGGGGGTAATCTAATTTTCTGGACCTCCAAGAAACAAACGGCAATCGCAAGGTCCAGTACTGAAGCTAAATACCGAGCCCTATCTCAAGTATCGACCGAAGTCATCTAGCTCTTATCTCTACTTTCTGAGCTTGGATTTTCTCTCACTCACACATCGATCCTATGGAGTGACAACAATGGAGCTAGATCCCTCGCTCAAAACCCCATTTTTCACTCAAGAACAAAACATATTGAAATCGACGTACATTTCATACGAGACAAAGTTGAAAAAGGAGAAATAGAAGTCAGATATGTCAACACCGACGATCAACTAACCGACATACATACTAAACCCCTAAGCTCAACAAGATTCAAGCTTCTGACTACCAAACTAAACCTAGTTCAAAGCCCTAGGTTTAGTTTGAATGAGGGTGTTAACAGAGAAGAACATTTGAGAGATGAAAGAGAAGAAAGAAATGCTACAGACAAATGCAATACGACAGCTACATCAAAGGACAACGCACATGCTAACAGGGGGCAGAAGAGTCTTTTAATAATTAGCTAGCTAGAATCAGTACAAGTTGTTATAACAGAACAAATCCCAACCATTCAATTCATTTTGTCCTTTTCATAAGGTGTATGGACAAGATCAATTCACCAATTGTATATATTCCAGTACAAACAAATAATACATAATTTGAGAGAGTTAACATTAAAAAGTTCGTATTATACATTTCTTTTACAAAGTGATGGTATTCTTATTTTAAGTTGAACATGTAATTAACTGATTTTACATCGGTTTAATACCAGTTGAACCTTTTAAATCTTAAATTTTCTGTCTTACCAGTTTAATTTTTGGTCCAGTTTTAAAAACATTGAGAGTTGGTATTTTAAGTATTGAAAATGAAGAAAGACAGTCAAGGTAGTAAAAGTAACAGAGTTACAATAATGTCTCCAAAAAGAAAAAAGAAAAAACAGATGTGTTCAAAACAAAGACTGCCATCTCTGCCCTTTTCTGAAATTGCGTCTTAAAGAGGTATGAACTCTAGAACTGCATAGTAACCGGTTAATATTGGAAGCGACACCAGCATACCGAATATAACACTACAAAGAACAAACAAAAACAAAAGAAAAGAGTTTAGTTTGAACCGACCATCAAGGAAAATTATTATGTAAGGTATGGGTTCCTGGATGACATATAAACTTACGCTGTGCTTAGCACCTCTGCATGCAATCCATATTCTTTAGCGTAAATGAAGGAGGTTATGGATTGTGGCAAAGCAGCCTGAAAAATGAAAATTGTATCAATACTATATAACATATAATTTGAAGTTAGTTATGGTTGGGTTGTAATTGATACGAACACAATTGCTTGCAATAAGTAAATATTTAAATGTTATTAGTTTGGTAATTGACCTGAATAATGGCAACTCGTAAAACGTCACCATGCAAACCCACGGCAATAGAACCAATAGCCATAGCTGCTGGGCCGGCTATGAACCTTAACACCATCCCTATCACTGTCAAGCTTGTGCCGCAGGCAAACACCTTCTCCTGCAGAGCCATGAAGATCCCTGCACGACATTAACATTACTAATTAATTTTTTAGTAATATATTTTTTCAGTGTGAATAGTCTAAGATCTCTTTGATACAATGTTGAATATCAAAATCAGATAATGGTTATAGAATGTGTTCATCTGTATATTTTACCAAATGTTCGATCCAATGATTTAACAATCTTGAATACATATACATATAAACACTCTTGTTTGCCTTTTTCTAAAATACATAGTAACCAATTTTTTCATATTAGTGAAATTAATAAAAAAATATAATCCTTTTAAAGGCCCCTATTGTAAGATTTATTTTAAGTTTATAATTTTTTTGTTTTACATAATTACTATGAATGATAAATGCATATTCACTTAAATATCTCTGGCTTAAAATTTTCTAATTAACAAGAAATCCCTTTAAGATTTAATTACCAATTAAAATTAGTATTTAATGCTAAAAATATGATTTTGGATTCTCCTCCTAAAAAGAATTGATTTTTAGATATATTAATTAAAATTAATTCTTAATTTGAAATTTCTATTACTATGTGAACTTTAAAATATCATAATTTAAGTTTACATCTCCAAAATTCAATTTAAATAATTATATTTTAAACTCGAAACTCTATTACATCTTTAAATTCAACTTACGTAATTATAATATAAGTTATATTTATTGTTAAAATACTATTATATTTTTTATGCGTAATTTTTTTAAAATTTCATATAACTGATATAAAAATAAACTAAAATATTTTTAAACGAAGACATAATTAGGTTAATTTAACAAATAGATAATATAATTCCAAAAAAACATATGAATAATATTTTAAACTATAACAATCATTAAATTTAAGAGAAGTACTACAAACTAATAAGAGTAATAATTTTAAGTGAATATAATTTATAAGTTATAGATACTTGTTTATAGTTAATTTAACCCAAATTTTTTAATAGATTGCTTAAATTAAAATTTGTTATTTGATTGAGAGTCAAGATTTTTCAAAATTTTATCCCTTCTACCTAATTGAATATAATATATATGACTAATTTTATTGTATATATATATATATGTGTGTGTGTGTGTGTGTGTGTGTCTGTGTGTGTGTCTGTGTGTGTGTGGATCTACCATAAACAACCTCATATATATATATATATATATATATCTGTCTCTCTCTGTGTGTGTGTGTGTGTGTGTGTGTGTGTGTGTTTTTGAGCGGAACTTTTACTGAACGATTGTTGTTGTAGTTGTTGTATCGTTTTTGTAATTTATCATCACTCATACACAACTATTCAAAATGACAACAGTAGTGATACATATTATGTAGATGGTTTGCAATTGAGATTGCATTTATTTTATTTTTAATCAAATGTTATTATTTATATTATGATTTTATCTCATTTTTAATTTAATCTAATTTAAATTTATTTTTATATATTTTATTTTTTACAAATTTAGAAAATATATCATTCTTAATAAACTCTATTTTATCTTTCTTTTTCAATTAAATTATGATTGAAAGAAATACATATCTAGTATATTTTTTCAACTAAATACAATAACTGTGCGTATATCATTTTGATTTTGCTGTGAGAGAATAATAAGCACTGTAATGAAAGCAGGTAGATAACCAGAAATAAGAGATGAAATGAAACTCACCCATGCTGAACATGGCAGTTCCTGTACCAGCTCTTGACATAATCAATATTGAACCCTCCATAATACTCGGCATTTCAATGTGACACCTGAAAGTTATTACGAAGAAAGCAAAAGACAAAAGTTAGGTTCGATAAAAATTTATATGGGATCTGCAGTTTATAGCAATAATTACAGGGGAAATCTAAAAATAAAATTCCATTTGGTGACATGCCTTTTTGATATAAAAGCCCAGACAAGGCCAATAATGCAAGCATATGAATTAGGATTCATTGCCAGTTTGAACCACACAACCTTCATCAAGGGCCAGAAAGGCGTACTGCTTGCCATATCATTTAGGCTTCCCTCTAAGTCCTTCCCTGAGGGCTCAGTTTTTGAATCAGTGGAGGATATGTCAAGTCCTGTTTGTCGAAATTCGAGTACGAACAGCAAAAGAGTTAGCCATATTATAGCTTGAATGACCGAAGCTTGAACTACAAGATCAACGGCCATTTGACCATACATGGCTTTTATTAGAGGTACACCAACAACAAGAGCATTGGTTAAAGTGGACAAAGAGAAGCTTGTAATTGACCAACAATAGCTTCCTTTGCTACTACACTTAGCCCACAAGGCCAACACTATCACGATGATGACCTTGGATATGGCATCACCGCCTATAAATCGATAGTTCATGTTGAAAGGATCGACATGAGCAGTGAACTCGAAGGTGAAAAGTGGGAGAGTGAAATAGCAAACTAATCGGTTGATAGCACCACACTGTTCAGGGGTGAATATTTTCCACCACCTAACAGAGCCATACCCTAGCATCAATGCTACATAAAGTGGTACCATAGCCACCACCACCTTGTAAATATCTTCCCAGCCTATCATCTTTCTGTTTCTTATACGTCAACAGCTTCGAAATGATACAGAAGACCTTACTCTTATTTCTTTCACTGTTAATTACAAGGGAAAAAAAAAGGTCGAGTATGCTTTGAACTTGGTAATCTAGGTTCTCTATTTATATCATGCTGTGCATTGAAAAAGAAAGATTTATTCTATTGTTTAATGTAGTGGTAAAGAAAGCTTGATGGGTCCATTTTTTATGCTGTGGATTCTTGAAGTTGTGACAGAAAGTTTAATTTGTATTATGAGTGTATGGAAACGTAATGTACCTTTCAAATTTTAGTTTGTGTTTTGGCTCATTGAACAACCGGCCATAGAATAAGAACGGAATGAGATTCAGGTATTATTCTCCCCACCATTGCAAATAGGGTTACTATTTTTCAGTAATTAAAGTTTGTTCTATATTCATACCATTATCTCATAGTGACATTTGTTCCTTGTCCAAAAAGTGGCATACAAGGTAACTGACAAACTTTCATGTTCACTTTAAGGGGCATGTTGGACAATTTTGTCTTTCTCTATTATATTGGACAACTAACAATTGTATTTTTAGTTTTTTAATAACTTATAGGTTAAGTTACCTAATTTGATCCAAACAAAGGTAATAAAGTGGCCCAATAAATAATATGAATATGTCTAATTAAATGTAAAATGAAATGTAATGTGAAAAAACAACAATAATTCAAAATTTTGATAAAATAGAAAATAATTCAAAATTCAAAATTTTGAATTATTTTACAATTAATTATTATAATAGATAATTGTTATGTATAGATATATATATTATATATAGAAATAATTTAAATATAATAAAGATATATATAAACTAAAATAAATAAGATATAAGCAAAAAAACTAAATTAAATAATTTACAACTTTACAATATGACAATGGACTATTTTGTAATTTTTTTAAAAATTCAGGGACAATTTTATAAATTTTAAAAAAAAATTGTATTATTGTAATATTTTAAATACTTTGTATTATTCTTAATTTTATAATTGTATGATGATAATTGTCTTTGTTTATATTAATTGTGGTTATTATTTATATGATAAAATTATTGTTATTTCATATTAATTGTCATTATTATTTATTATTAAGATTTTTGAAAGCAGAGTTGATGTAAACAGTAAATTAGTAAACTATACAGTACAACTATATAATATACCAATATGAACTATTTTGTAATTTTTAAAAAATTTTAGGAACTATTTCATAAATTAAAAAAAAATTCGAAACGTTATTCGATACTAACCGATACCGGTACAGTTCCGTTCCAAAACTCAACCCATTATCAAACCTGACACTGTACTCATAACTTTGGGAAGAACCCTCCAGAATGCGGATCATCAGAGCATACTTACGTAAAACGTCAGTTGAGGAGCATAAAGAATATGTTCCAACACACTTATTGTCATTATATGATATGGTGGCCTAAAGCTAATCGCATTACCGTTAAGTAGAGAAATTCACGGATTCTTTGCATTTCTGAACTCATAATATCTCAAGTTACCATATTCTTCTTGGCCATCAAATTTTGTTGATGGGATGTGAAATACCATACTTGTGGCAGGAATAGATTTCACGTCTGTAGTTAGTTGTTTCCTGAGTTGATGTACGTGTGAGTGTGTTTGTTTTTCAATGCGAAGCTTTACGAATGAATGGCCAAAGAGTAATGGCTTAGTATCGTGCCTCGAATAATTTTGTGTCTTTGTATTGAATGTTTTATTCGTGTTCAATTTGCAAGATCTTGATATTAAGCTTAGGGGTGAGCATTATTCGGATCGGCCCGATTATCCGACCCGGTCGGAATTAATTCGGGTAAGCAAATACTAAATTTCAGGTAATTCGGGCCGGCTCGGGTATTACCTAAATTATTTTCGGGTCGGGACGGGTAATTCTGAAAAAATTCGGGCCGGTCCGATTACCCGAATTAGGTTTAAAAGAATTATGAAATAGGGTAATTAGGATAATTCGGGTAAATCGGGCTGGGATAATTCGGGTAAATTGGGCCGGATAAATAGGTAATTCGGGTAAATCGGGGCAGGTAAGTTCGGGTAATTGAAAGTTCCGGTTCGGGCCAGGTAAGGGAAAAAATTTTCAGGTAATTCGGGCCAGGCCCAAATAGTGAAAATTGGGCCCGAATTACCCGAATGCTCACCCCTAATTAAGCCCATCAATATGCAACGGTGGATCAACCAATGGCATATTTATGAGAGTCCAGATCTTCTGTCTAGTTTTACTCTATCTTATTTTGTCTCATAAAATCTCAACCATTTATTTTGCGGGCCCTACGCAGTTCCCGTGTGAGACCCACATAAATAAATGGTTGAGATTTATTGGACACAATAAAACACCATAATATTGAACGGAAAATCTGAACTTTATTTATGGTACGTTATGTACGTCTGGTTGTCTTTTATTATATTTAAACTTTTCTAATAAATTTTGGATTCCTCTTGAATAAGTTATACTTGACATCAATAGCTAAAGTTATAATTAAAATTATAATAAATGTGTACTTAAATATGAGCTTGAGTCATAAATATGCTTCTTCATCATTTTTTCTATATTTATTACGTAAATTCCAAAAATAGAAGTTCTTATGAAATTGAAAAGACCTCACAAAGTTTTTTTTAATTGAATATGTTAATGTTACAAATAGGATTGTACAAGGATGAACCAAACTACAATATTTTGGCCACTAATGATAATAAATTTGCATTGAAAGATAATTGTATTTGATAACCTTCATCTAAACAAGGCGTTCCAGTAAGACCCTTAGTGATTATCTAACTGTATTACCTACAATTCCCTTCTATATTAAGACTTTAAGAGTTTAATAATGAGCTCATAGAGTATCCCTTTACTGTCATCATTTCCAGCATACCTTCCTATAATTAATCCATTAATTTTGCATCAAAGATTTCTTAAAGCTCTCATAAAGTTATTTTTAGCTAATTTTATGTTTTGTGATTTTTCTCCTTTAGTTAATTTCCTAAAAAAATTAAAGAAATTAACATTTACTCATAACAATAAACATATTTACTAAATTCTAACATATAAGACAAGTTATACACAAATAAAATTTTCTAAATTTAAATTATCATTAAATAGTTTAGTAGAAATTGTTAAATTAAACCCTTAAAAAATGTCGCTCAATGGTAAGGCTCAAAACATAATACCTTGTCATTAGTTTAAGGCTTAAATAACTTGTGTAAAATTATAATGCTAATGTACACCAAGATTAAAAGCAAAATAAATGTCTCATCACTAACTCTTTTAAGTAATCATCTATATATAATAAGTAATATTTGTTATAATGCATTTTGCGTTAGGTTTCGAATAGTTTTTGTTCATTTTTTAGTCTTTTCTATTATGTTTGTTCAAGATTGCTCTTAGGTGTTAGTGTTTAGGTTGAGCTTTAAGGACTTGAGGAGAAGACTTTAAAAAGGTAAGAGAATATTTAGAGGACATCTCAAGATTTTAAGGAAGCCCAAATATGTAGTTGTTCGAAGTCATTTGGATCAGCAATCGTTTGTTCAAAGTAAAACTTATTTCGGCAAAATTGGCACCTTAACCACTAAAACTTTACATGGGCATATCTGAAGCTTATAAGATCCAAATAAGGTGATTTAAAGGCTCAAATTCAAGCTAACATCTTGCCTATGTAAAAATTGAGCCCTACAAGTGCTTTTTTGAGGGGATAAAAAGGTTGAGAATGGGACACAAAATTTGTCCCAATCTAGTCTGACCTTTCCTTGATTTTTGGCCCATAGATTTAATTACAGTGCTTTGTTTTAAGCAAAAGAGGATCTATTGGAAAGTTGGGAGGCAGAACTACAACTTATGTGAAGAGATCATGACCTAAGAGGACAAAATAAAGGTCAAAAAGAGGAGAGAAGTATCGAGACATAAAGAGAGTTGTAGAGGGAGAATCAATGGAGTTTTGTCATCAACATTGATTGAGAGCTGAAGAAAGTGAATGAGAGTTTCATTCTCAGCCATCATTTAAGGGTTATTTTGTTCTCTATTCTTCTGGGGTTACAAATTTTTCTTATTTTAATTTCTTCCTGATACAATGAAATTTACTAGTTTGATTCAATTGATATGATTATTACTTTTACTTTAATGATGAGCTCAATTATTCTTCCTAGGTTTTGCATCTAGATTTAAGTGAATATGTTGATTCGATAATTCCCATTAATATATATCTTTCTTGGATTGATTTTATTGAGTTGAATGCTAGATTAATAGATTGGCCACCTATTAACCTTAAGATATTGAGTAAAGAATCGAAAGATGAAACTTAATATTGGAACTAAACAATCAATTACCCTAAGAATGAATGAGAAATATAAGTTCTAAGGATTGCTTAATTTGTAACTTTGAATGGCTAGTAATTGCTAGTTTATGAATGTGAGAACTATTAAATTGATAGTTGCTAATTTGATTTAAGAGAGAATAAAGCTGCACATTATATTAATGGGAAGTTAAAAAATTTAGGCTTAAAATTAGATCGAAGTATACACCCTAAGTTATCTTTGAAAGATTTATATTAATTCCGTGTAATTCATTTTTTTTAATTTCATAGTTTCAGAACCTCTATGCCTTCTCAAATTTGATTCTTTAATTTCTAGTTTTTAATCAAGTTATTACAGTTAATTTCCTTATGAAACGACCTTGATATGTCCACCATATACTACAGCAACCTCGTATACTTATAGGTGATGTGTTTAGGTAATGCTAAGCAGAGTAAAAAAAAATATTGATCTTTTAATGAAAGCACTAAAACTATATGATAATCTTAAATAAATAAATAAATAAATAATGTCAAACTAACTATAAGACTTTTCTATTTTTCGACTTTATATACATATCATTCCATATCTCATTTAAGTCTATAGTCCTCCTTGGTCTCCTTATCTGAAACATAAACTATAACAATGTAGCATACATTAACAAAAAAAGAACAATAAAATTAATATAAAAACCTCTCTTTGACAACTATATAAGAAATAAGCTATACCATATTGTGCTAATGTGAAATCTCACAATATCTAAGATTTTATTATTAATAATAATGTTTTATGAACATATACAAATTACCCATACTATTCAAAAACTACAACTAGATACAATAACCAAAATACCAAAAACATTAACTCTATTATAGCATACCTATGATTATTCTCATGTTCTAGATTCTTAAAGATTCCTCTTGACCCCTTTCTTTAATATTTAATTCAGCCAATTACATGATGAATTCAGTTTACTCCCATATGAAATCTCCCTTATTGCCTTCTTTTTCTTGCTCCCAAAATTTTAAGTGACTCTTTGTTAAAATAAGAGTTTCTCTTATCTATGACTTCATTTAAAACACTAATTATCGTAAATTTCGGTGTATTTAACTTCTATATGATTGATCAAAGGATTCAAAATTAAAAGAATTTTTTTCCTAATTTATGTAGTTTGGTTGATGAAATGGATGATTCATTCAACCTATGTTTATAAGAAACATGATAAAACCTTAGTGACCAACTTTTGACATATAATACATTTAATTAGTTCAACATAAAATCCCAATAGTTTGACCTAAATTACATATATGACAAGTTTTAATGTTTTTTACCCACTTTTTCTTAACTAAATAAACTCTCATCCCATTCTTGTAGGTTGTACATTATCATATTCCTTGCACTTTTCTTGAGGAAGACAACTTTAAACCTTTCGGTTCCCATTATAACTGCATTTGAAGCATATTAGGTGAATACCTTCACCATTAAATTTTATAAACCTTGCATTTCAACTAAAACATGTATCAAATTGTTAAGTTTTATTCAGATCCACTTGGATATAAATCTTTGTATATTTTCCTTTGTCCATCACTCTTTTGTTTAAGAAAAGCCTTATTCAATTATTCAAATGTTTCAATGTTATTAAGCTTTAACGAGGTTGTATTTGAGAAGGATAATGTGACATTGAGATTCTCAAAATATGCTAGCCTAAGACTTCTTCCATTCTTACTTCCTTCAAAAGAGTATAAATCAAGACAATGGCTCTAGGTCTATAAGCTAATCCCTTACACCTTTAAGCATACTAGATTTATCAAATACTCCTTATACCTCGTCATAGATGACAAGCATAAGGTATTAGTGCAATTACTATAATCACTAGAAGTTTAAGACATGGTGGGTGTATAGAGTGTAGGAAGTAGAATGGAGAAGACTACAAACTAAACTTTTAAGGTGTATCATAAAGGTCACAAATTACAAGTTTGCCTCAAATGATTGAGTAAGAAGAGCTTCATTCTCAAGGAACTTCCCTAGGTTTATATATGAACATTTAACATATCAACACATAATCAAGGGATAGGATCGTGAGACCTTCCCATTTCTCAAGGACTCTAGCCCCAAAAAAGTCTACAAAAGGTTTAATATATAATATAATAGTGTATGAAAGCCTAGCAAAATATCAAACTTGTTAATCTACAGCAAAGTCTATAGCCTTTATTATAAACTAAGAAATGATGCATAGGACTGAAGATAGTGTACTCTATAAAAAGCCACACACTTTATCCAGATTTGTTAAGACAAATGGTATCTATATCTTACTATTAAAGTGGGATCTAAAAAACAATTACTTATGATAATACTCTAACCATATGATCATATCCAGGTTTTAGGCAAGGACCTTGGCCTGGATGAACCACCAAATACCATGCTTTTACCTCTCTCCTTATAATACCAAGTCAAGTTGTATATGTGGACCTGCTTGCTCCCCATACTTGACACCTTTAATACTATAAAGGAATCTTGCTCTTGAAGGAAGGTGACACCCACCTAATAATGCTTATAGGCTAAAACTAAGTTATGCATTTTTTATTTTTTGTTATAGGAAACCTCCAATCACTTTTAAGTGTATTCAATCTCAACGAATAGGAAAAGTAAGTTCTTAAAATGATAAGTGAAGGACTAGCCCCAAAGCATGACTTTGCTAGCTAGTAGTTATGATTTGGATGTGCATATGATTTGAATCAACCCTAAAAGGAAGGAGTAAAGGCATTTGAGTATTATGGGGTAGTTATAATTTCAATGTACAAGTGATTTCTATTGGCTACCTAATCATGACTTTGCCAGCTGAAAAAGAAAGAAGAGTTGCGTTATCAACGAAAATATGGTTTGGTGTTATTAGTGATCTAACACATAATCTTTATGGAATGAGAAAAGAGGATGACCAAACAATGTGTTAAGAAAGTGGACTCATTTTTAAAGCAAGATTTCTCAGTTATGCTTACTAGACATGAGACTTTAAGGCTAAAGTTTACTTCGTTTAGGGGAGCAGGAGTTAATAGAGAGCATCTAACTGGATCGTGTATTACTCTGTAGTGAATGGAAACTCATCTAACTATAAACTTTATTTGCTCATTTAAAGTCACTCATATCATACTCCTATATTATTTGACTTTTATGGTAGAAAACTATCTAGTAAGATATCCAATCCTTTTTACTTTAAGCAATTGGGCTAATGCATCAAATTAGATTATAAGATTTTTACTAAGGTCATATTTGGTTGGACATAAGGTTTTTAATAAAATAACATAGTTTATAGTGAAATATAATGTAAATGGATGTAATATTAGAAACTTGATGTTTGGAAAGGATGAGAGGGTTCATAATATAATATAGTAAAATATTGTTCGGAAGAAGGATCCATAATGTAATATAGTAAAATATTGTTTATCATTTTACATACCATCCTAAATCCTCCAAATTGGAAGTAACTTATTTTTATTGTTTAGGATGAAATGAGATGTAATGTGAAACCTTCCTTTTTCCTATCCTATTTCATTCCATTTCATTATAAACTCTCATCTCAAACGATGTAATTATATTATATTACATTCCATTCCATTAATACCCACTCAACCAAACATAGACTAAATTTAATTTAAACTTAAATGTTTCAAACCATTAAAAAATCAAGATATTATAAACATTTAATTTAAATCATAATTTAATATTTTTATTACCAGACGTGCATGTTACATTAAAAATATGGTTGAAAAGATTAAAAATATATATTTTTCAGACAGATAACGTTAGATGAATGCTTTCATTTCTTATTATTCTAAAAATGAACATGTTTCCTATAATGTTTTCTTTTAATTGGGTTCTAACATGAAAACTTTTGGGAGAGTTTACACCTACTTGAGTTGTAAAGAAAAAAAGATAGGAAAAACTAAAAAAATATGGCAGATATATAAATTTATAATGATATATAGAATAAAGTAAGCCAATATGGATTAAGACTTAATCCATATTGGCTTACTTTATTCTATACTTCATTGCGCGTAGCAAATCCAGTTGGTGATGCTATCGCCTACAACCAAATATAAAAGATTTTCACTCCCGTTAAAACAAATTAATGTAGTTCTAGAAAACTAAGTTATGGAAAAAGAAAATTACAGAGAATAAAATAAAAATAATCATGACAGAAAATAACTATAAATTGAAATTCCTAACTAAATACTGAAAATAAAACTATTAAAAATAAGGACAAACCTGAACACTTTACGGGTTACCCCGAACATATTTCTTTACAGTCATTAGCTGGACTGATGTTGTAACTTACCGATTCAGAGATAGGTTGGCAGTGCCAACCTGATTTCGTCAACCTGTTCAACTGGTAAATTTTGATAATATGGCTTGAGACAGTGTCCGTTGACCTTAAAAACTTTAGAAGTATCAATGCTCTAAATTTCTACTGCACCATGAGGGAAAATGTTAGTAACAATAAACGGGCCAAGCTAACGAGATCGTAATTTCCCAAGGAATAACTTAAGCTTTGAATGA
Source organism: Erythroxylum orinocense (assembly GCA_025531955.1). NCBI lineage: Eukaryota > Viridiplantae > Streptophyta > Magnoliopsida > Malpighiales > Erythroxylaceae > Erythroxylum > Erythroxylum orinocense. The sequence continues at coordinate 8,424,728 of JANZLX010000007.1, read as the reverse complement.
TAAAGAAGAACTTTTTGTCCAATTGAAAATTGTTTCCTATAAATCATCTTATCATGAAAAGCCTTAGTTTTTTCCTTATAAATATTTGAATTTTCATAAGCCTCATTACGAATCTCCTCTAATTCTTGTAATTGCAATTTTCGGCTAGTACTTACCTCAAACTGATCCATGTTCAATTGTTTGATGGCCCAATAAGCTCTATGTTCAATTTCCACAGGTAAATGACAAGGTTTACCGAAAATTAACCTGTAAGGTGACATGCCTATAGGAGTTTTGCATGCAGACCGGTAGGCCCACAAAGCATCATCTAGTCGAAGACTCCAATCCTTTCGGTTCGGGTTGACCACTTTTTCTAGAATGGATTTGATTTCCCTGTTGGATACCTCAGCTTGTCCACTGGTTTGCGGATGTTAGGCGGTAGAGATTCGATGCGTAATACCACATCTTTTCATTAATGCTTCGAAAATTTTGTTGTAAAAATGCGTTCCTCGGTCGCTGATGATTGCTCGTGGCATTCCAAACCTGACAAAAATATTTGATTTAACAAAATTATTAATAGTTTTAGCGTCAACGGATAAAGTAGCCTTAGCTTCAACCCACTTAGAAACATAGTCGACCGCTAATTGGATGTAACTCTTACCAAAAGAGGAAGGGAACAGACCTATAACGTCTATTCCCCAAACATAAAAAATTTCACATACCAGAATGTTCGTCAATGGCATCTGATTCTTAGATCCCAAGTTAACTGTTCTTTGACAACGATCACAAGACTTGCAAAACATGTAAGAGTCATAAAATAAATTAGGCCAGAACAGTCCATATTCTAAAATTTTTCACTCAGTTCTTTTAGGACCGAAGTGTCCCCCACACACAGATGAATGGCAAAATTGTAAAATAGATTAAATTTCCTCATCCGTGACACATTGCCTAACAATCTGATCAGAACAAAATTTCCATAGGTGAGGTTCATCCCAGACATAATATTTAGCCTCCCGCTTGATTTTATCTTTTTTAGCTCTAGACAGATCATTAGGTAACGACTTAGTTACTAAAAAATTTACTATGTTTGCATACCAAGGGTTTACCTGTTGAACTGCGAAAAGGCTTTCATCCGGAAATTTATCATGAAGGACATCAAACGTAGTACTTGATGTGATTCAGCTTAAGTGATTGGCCACCAGATTCTCTACTCCTTTCTTATTGCGAATTTCCACATCAAATTCTTGAATCAATAAAATCCAGCGAATCAATCTGGGTTTGGCTTCTTTCTTGTTCACTAAATACCTGAGTGCGGCATGATCGGAGTAGATAATCACTTTGGTTCCCAGCAGATATGACCGAAATTTCTCCAAGCCAAAGACGACCGCTAAAAACTCCTTCTCCGTTGT
>JANZLX010000007.1:8412573-8423240 GCA_025531955.1 Erythroxylum orinocense | reverse complement strand
ATTGGAGACAACTTCTGAAAAATCTGCAGAATTAGGATTATGACCTTAGGCATGCCCACGCCTAATCTTTGAATTTCAACCAATCTGGAATTTTCGAACTTCTTGCCATATTTTTCCTCTTTTTGATCCTTTTTCGTCTTTACGGTATTGAAAACCATCTGTGAACATTAAACAAATAATTCCATCAATTTTTAAACACCATTTCCGCAATTCAATCAAAATTAATACCAAAACATATGCATTTTAAATGACTTATCAACAGTGCAGTTTGGTCTACCATTTGTTGGAATAGAATGCTCCTCAAAATAAGAATATTAAGATGTTAATAAGCAAGAGGAGTTATTATGGGTTCAAAAATGAAGAGTTCTTATACATAGATATTAGGCAAAATGGTCAATTTAAACCTTAACATTTTTGTAAGAATTTAATTTAGATCTAAACATCTTGAAATATTTAACAATGAATGCTAATGTTTTTAAAATATTTATTTTAAGTCCTAATTTATTAGCCTGTTAAGATTTCATCAAATAATTCTATCTTAAAATTTTAATATATTTTTATGGGCTTATTTGTGAGTTGTGCATCCTAATTGACAGCAGTCTCATATGGGTGACAATGTTTGGAAAATTTGAAAAATTTGAATCTCTAATTTATCTTTTAGACAATAACCATGTAAGTTTATCCAAAATCTTATAACCGCGTAAGTTTATAAAACTCTCGAGGGATTTTATGCAAGCTCTCTCTCTCACTATACAAATCTTATTATCAAATTTTATTCTGAGTTATAAAAAGAAGAGCTTTTTGAGGTTAGAATTGGAATGAACTTTTGCGGGTCTTGGAGAAACAAAGCCAGGATAATTTGTTATGATCAAAAGCGTCATCTCATCATCAATCATCAACTGTAACCTTTTGGTTACAAAAGAGCAACACTACCAATTGCTCTATAGTTTGCCCTCTCTAAAATTCATTGAATGCACATAAATATTGGAGTTATGAATGTTAAAGTATGTGATAGTGTCTATTAATTCTTGGATATACAAAAGTTTGAAATTTTTTTGTTGCTTTTAGTCTTAGAGACCTAAACAGAAGGATTAAATTAGATTATAATCTTTTTACTAAGGTCATGTTTGGTTGGACGTAAGGTTTTTAATGGAATAAAATAATTTATAATAAAATGTAATATAAATAGATGTAATATTAGAAAATTGTTGTTTGGGAAGGATGGAAAGGTTCATAATATAATATATTAAAATTTTGTTGCGAAGAAAGATCCATAATATAATGTAGTAAAATATTGTTTATTATTTTACATACCATCCTAAATCTCCAAAATTGAAAATAATTTATTTTTACTATTTATGATGAAATGAGATATAATATAAAACTCTTCCTTTCCCATCCTATTTTATTCCATTCCATTATAAATCTTCATCACAAACGATGAAATAATATTACATTACATTTAATTCCATTATTATCCACCTAACCAAACATATACTAAATTTAATTTAAACTTAAATGTTTCCGACCATTAAAAAATCAACATATTATAAACATTCAATTTAAATCATAATTTAATATTTTTATTACCAGATGTGCATCTTACATTAAAAATATGGTTGAAAAGATTTAAAATATATATTTTTTAGGCAGATAAAGTTAGATGAATGCTTTCATTTCTTATTATTCTAAAAATGAACATGTTTCCTATAATTTTTTCTTTTAATTGGGTTCCTAACATGAAAACTTTTGGAAGAGTTTACACCTACAGGAGTTATAAGGTGGGGAAAAAAGAAGAGGAAAAACTCAAGAAATATTGTAGATATAAATTTATAATGAAGTATAGAATAAAGTAAGCCAATATGTGATTAAGACTTTAGACATAGGCATTTGTGGTGCGTAGCAAATCCAGTGCAGTCTGGTCTTCATTTCCAATATTATTCCAACAATGGGTTGCTTTGGCGACAAAGGCGAAGAAGATGATTCTCTTCCCATCCTTACGCAACACCTTGACCCCAATAATGAGGATAATTTTGATACTATTTCACTGATTCCATATCTACAACAACGATCTGTCCATGAATTCCCGCCTGTCAAAGAGCTACTTGGCAGTTTCTATCTAATCTTAAGACAATTCAGGCCTTAAAATATCTAATACATACCAACTTACGGTAGGCTCAAGTAAGAGAAATCACAGCAGCCTCAAGTAGTAAAAAGGTTACAGCAAATTTCAAGTGACAAGTTCAATATTGACTCCTTTCTCATTGCATATATTCTGATTTTTGTGTTTATCTTTCTACTATTTTCTTCAACAGTGCTTGAGTGGTTGTCAAAATTCTTGCGTTCCTCTCTTTCCAAATAAAGTATACTAGCATACCAAATGCATCTTGAAGAGTTTCAGGTCCATCATGCAAGTAAGTTTTGTCCACCTCGTAGCTGAGATTTGCAGATTAAAAGTGTATTGCAAATCATTCCACAGAATAGCTGAGTAGTCATCCTAGAAGTATAATTGATCTAGGCATCCCTTTGAGCTAGAGCATAATGCACATTTGGAGTCAGCCGCTATAATCATGAGCTTGTCCTTTGTATTGAGTATCCTTATGGTTACCAACCACAGAATGAATGAGCGAGAGGGAATAACTGAGCAACCCATACAAGTTCGTACCAGGTTTTGGGAGTAGATCTTCTCTGGCTCATCTTCAAATTTCTGCTAGTTTCTAACTTAGCACGAGCAAGCTACATGAGCAAGGCATGGAACGTTGAATTGCTGTGAAATTAGTTTGTTATTTCAAAAGCCTATCTTAGAATTTAGACAAATCCAGGTTTTGTTTATTCTAAATTTAATTTATACTTATCTAGAAAACAATGTATTTCACAGCAACATACACCAGACTTCTATTCTATTATTTTGGTTCTGATACTGTCCATGACTGTAAGTTTGTACTTCTCTAGTAGTATAGAGTATGCAAGAAAAGTGAAAATCCTTGACCTTAAAAAACTTGTTCAAACCCATTTTTTATTCTTTTTGCCTGCCCATGTTAGCTCTATGTTTTGCGAAGTTTCGACATTGAAACAACATACACCAGAGGTTTATCTTTGGTCCCTCTCCGTTGAAGTTAGATTATTTTCCCAATATCTATAGCTCTATGCGACAGTGAGCTTGACCCGTTACATCTCCTCTTCGGAATGCCACTGGTTTTCATCTCGTTGATTTTGCCCACTAGTTCAATCTTTCAAAGCTAAGTTTCCAGCATTAAATCAACCATTGTGGGTTCTCCTTGACAAAACCAATGCCTACAGCAGAAATTTCAGACAGAAGAAAGCTTGAGCGTTGGATACATGCCAATAAGATTGCCTACATACAATTATAAGTACCTTATGTAATGAATTATTTCATGTTTATTATCCTTAATAGAGAAGAAAATAAATATGGGATTTAATAATTACTAAATACAAGGCTAAAGATGTAGGACAGCACAAGTTTGTAAATCGCAAATTCATCATTGGGAGTTGGGAGATAACAGATGAAAAACATATCCAATCTTAAATTAATGAGTACCATAAGCTTTTGGAGGATCTTAAAGCTGAAAACATCAATTTACAAGAAGGATTTGTTGTGAGCTTATTAATTGAGAAGCTACATAAATCTTGGAATTACTACAAGTAATAACAAATGCACAAACACTAATAATTGTCACTAGCAAATCTAATTGTGCACATAATTATTGAATAAACAAATCGTAAGGAGTTTCAAGAAGCTAAAGAAAAAGAAATATCTTCAAAAGCCAATCTATTACAAAGTAACTAAAATTCCCATAACAATAAAAGGTACACAAACAAGAATAAGAATAATAGTCATAGACCTAATTTCAAACCTAAAGTGAATATTCCTTACTTCAAAAAGAAAGGCCTCTTGCTTTGTTTATGGAAAGCCAGGTCATCATGTACCTCAATTTAGGAAATGAATAAGAAATAGCAACCTTCTTAAACTAAGTATAAATTTGGTTTAAGATAATGACAATGAAATTATAGTTGTTACTTTTTAAGTCAATATTGCAGCTAATGTGAATTGTCGGTGGTAGATTCTTGTGTTACATGACACATATATACAAATGAAAATGCTTTTACCACCTATATTCTATTAAAATATGGAGAAGAAATAGTTTGTCTAGGGGACTTTCAATCTATAATATTTCTTGGTAAAGGCAAAGTCTGGAAACTCACATCTAGCAAGACCTTGGATTAAATGAAGTAGTTCATGTACTAACTAGTAGACTTAATCTAATATCTATTAATCTAATATTTATAGCTTTATTGGGAAAAGTTAGGGTAAGAGTGTCATTTGAATACAATAAGATTGTTATGATAATAAATGATATGTTTGCGTGAAAAGATTACTGCAGTCAAGGATTGTTTGTATTGAATATTTATGAAATTATCAATGAAAATAATGCATATTCTTTTGCTTACTTGGTTGATTCTTTCAACTTATGGCATGCTAGTTTAGGTCATGTTAATCTTTCATATCTAAAAGACATGAAATCTTTTAGCCTGATTTCTACCAATGCTAATGCATGAATGGATAAATGTGGTATATGTGTCAAAAAAATGGCTAAAAAATCTTCTGCATTTGTTTATAGAGAATCTAAATTATTAATTTTAATTCATATTGATTGTAGTGATCTAAAACAAAATTTGTTTAGAGTTAGAAAGAAATATGACAAGACTTTTTATAGATGATTTTCCTAGTGATAATAAAAGTGTATTTCTTAAGAAATATAGATGAGGCGTTTAATAAAGGAGGTGAATATAATTTGTTTGATGGTTATTTTGAAAAGGAGGTGAATATATTTTATTTGATGACTATTTGGAAAAGGAAGGAATAATCCATGAAATTACTCCTTATTCCCATGAATTAAGTGGTGTAATAGAAAGGAAAATTAGAACTTCAAAGAAATAATGAATGCTTTGCTAATTAGTTATTATGCTCCCATTAATTTATAGGATTAAGCTATCTTGTCTACATGTCATTATATATTATAATGACTTATAAGAGAATTAGTAAGACACCATATGAGTTATATAGAGGTTACCATTCTAATTTGAAATATTTAAAAGTTTGGGTGGTGTCTTGCTAAGATGATGTTGCTTGATCCTAAGAAAAGGAAAATAGGCTTAGAAACTTATGATTGCATGTTTACTAGTTATGTTAATAATAATGCTGCTTATATATTTCTTCTTTTAAGAAGCCATGTCTTTGATACTAACATTATTATTGAGATAAATACAAAATTGGAACTTTTTCAATTTCATCATTCAAAAAGGAATTAAATAATTATTTTAGACAAAGTACATTTTTCATTATATTGCGGTACCAAATTGAGGTAAACTCTGAATACTAGATATGACCTAAAAATAACAGGAATGCATACTTTTTAAACATATTTTACCACTTTCTAAGAAAGCTTTTTTTTGTTCCCGCTATAATGTTGGTTGTAAAAGCTTTGATGGGTTGTTAAGAAGGAGCAAAATACCAAGAAAAGAATTATCCTTTGGAAATGGTTTTTATACTTATCTTATTGAAGATGATCATTTATCATTTTCCAATGCAATTTTTTCTTTTGATGTACCATTTTGGAAAGAAGTCATTAAACATGAGATTGAATTTATTTTAAAAAATAAAACTTGGCTTTTGATACATTTATCACTAGTTTATAAACCTATCATTTGTAAATGGATTTTTAAAAGGAAATTTAAACATAATGGTTCTAGTTCTGTTTTCAATGTTTATTAACGTAGATCTCTTTGGGTGTTTTAGAGACGAACTAATATGAGTTTAGAGTTAATAAAAAGGAGCACTAAGGTGTTTTGAAATGAGATAAATTAAGGTTATAGTTAGAAGTGAAATGAATGTGACATTAGAGTTGAGCATGTGTAGAAATTTAATGATGAATATATATGAATGTGGATGTTCTGTTTTTGGTATTATGATCAAAAATAGAGTATGATTTGTTTATGATTGAAATTGAGCTGAAATGGAAGTGGTAATGAAGAGGAAATAATGAGGACATAAGCTAGAATTGATAGACTAAGCAAAAGAGATGAACCAGGATGAAAATGGTGATGAAGTGTGCTAGAATATGTTAGATGGAGTGTTTTCACTAACACATATTTATATTTTAGCCATATCTTGACCTGTATATATCTAAATTGGATGATTTTAAGTTTAGATTGAACTAGAGACATATGATTATATTTTTCATAAGGAAACAAATTAGAATTTTGTCTTTAAGGGTTTCAAAATTTAGCTTGAAGTTAAGTATAATATGTTGCCACGAGAATAGTTTGTAGCATTTTAGGTTTAACTTGTAGAATACTAAACCAAACTGCATGAAATTTATGTCATTAGAAAATTAACACATATGGGAACACTTGTTTAGAATAATGTATTGCCTAAATACTTTTTTTTCCTTGTCAAAATGGCTATGCAAAATTGATCGAAAATATATTTTGAGAAAAGCCATCAGGTAGCGCATGATCATGCATAAGCACGATCGTGACAGAGAGAAAATATCAAGTAGCGCATGATTGTGCACAAGCACAATCGTGATAGAGAGGAATCAATAGGAAGTGCATCTTCACGACTGTGAAAATGCAATGCTACTTGACATTTTAAAACACCCTTTCCTCTTTTGATCGTAACATCTTCTTCAGACATTCGATTGACTTGAAATTTGAACCACAAACTCTTCACACATTGTCATTCCTCTCCACCAAATTTCATGGTCATACAAATTCATTAGGAAAGGATTGGTAAATGATTGATTAATGATGTTATAAGAATAAAGTGTATTGAACCATGAACCTTAGTGCATGATTGAGTGATGAACTTGGAATAATTTTATATCATTGAGGTGTAAACCTAAGTTCAAATTAGACATATATGAGTTTTGAAGTATGAATGATCATGAGATGAAAATAAGGAAATGTACCAAGGATTGTCATTGAGCATGCATCATACATAATCTATATACAATTTTTTTTATAAACAAGTACTTATATAATTGTGCAAAGTTGCGATGAGTGTAAATGTGTGTTACATGATATAGAAGAGCAATTAGAGCGACAACATCCAGATGTTGCCAGGACTTCGAGGCAATAGCTATCTGGAGCAAGCTGTGAGTGACCTAGATGGTCTCACTTGATTAATTGTTTGTTTTAAATTCTATATTAAATTATTATATGAATGTGATTGTGTTGATTCCAGAAATTGAATGTCTGAGACGTTCGATGCATGAATAATATATTATAAGTACTATTTTTTTGTGAATTTGATGAAATAAGTGATACTCAACATTATTGTTGAATGTGGGACCAAGGTCTGATGATAAATGTGAATGTGAATGTGAAACTAAAATCAAGTGACTAATTGAATATAATTGAATATGATGCATTTTATTACATGAATGCATGACAAAATAAAGGCTGTTGTGACTAGAGTAGCCATCGAAAAAGAGCTTAAAGCTCAGAATGTGGTAAAAGCATTTGGCTCATTTGTTCATGTACCTGATATCTACTAAGGGATATAAGATAATATCTTAAACAAGCCCGGTATCCACAAGGGATATAGGCCAGTAAAAAGGAACTCGGTCACAAAAAGTAATAATTGGAAGTGAGTCTTATTTGCATTACATTTATAATTGATATGTATGTTTTAAATGATTGAAATGAACTGTTTGACTGCTCTGAATGTGAAATGTGGAATAAATGAACAAAGTGTTATGTGATGCTATATGATTATTGGTGAAACGATGTGTATTATATGGTGACATGAATGGTTGTGAACTTGAAACATGAACTGTATGTGTTACGTGTTATAAGTGAGCCATCGATGATGTAGGTCACTAAGTTTGCAAAACTTGCCAAAATTGCAACGTTGAATTTCAGGTTTAAGAGAGGATACTAGTGACATTTACGCATTAAATGATGATGTCATGATTAAGTTAGTGCCGTGATTACTCTAGCATGCCATCCTTGTAGGGTACGTACTCAAATATCCTTTAGAATGTTGGATATGTGTCCTATGAGAGTAGGTGCTACAATTCTTGGTATCAGAGCCAGGTTGGCGTCCATAGGGATATATAGGAATATTGGACATGAAATATCCTGAGAAATGTAGATAGTAATATAAGTTATTATCTATTATAGGTCATCAGCCATAGGTGATCAAGTGCGACAATCAACTGACCTAGAATTAGTAAGAGCCAGTAGAGAGTCTTCTATATCTCTACCTAAGAGAATGCCTCCGAGACATCCTGAGAGAAAAGAAAGGAGGTAAGATAAACTAATAAAACAGAGGGGCTGTAGACTTCTACAGAAGTACAAAGCCTGTAGAGGCCGAAGGATGGTTAGAGAGAACAAAGAGAGTTTTCGATCAGATGGATTGTGAGTCAGACGAGAAGTTCAACTATACAGTTTCTTTACTGCAAGGCCCAGTATACCAATGATGGAAAACTGTTCTAGGCAGTACCACCAGACCTTGTAACTTGAAGTGGGAAGACTTTCTAAAGGTCTTCAAGGAGAACTACATGCCCAAGATCTATCTGGACAGAAAGATGAAGGAATTTCTAGATCTGAAGCAGGGCAAATTATTTGTGGCAGAATATGAAATCAATTTCAATGAATTGATGAGGTATGGTACTGCCTTGATTCCTACTGAGGAAGACAAGTGTAAGAGATTTGAAGATGGGTTTAACATAGAGATTAGGACAAGGTTGGCAATCACCAACTTGAGTAGTTTCACTAAGTTGAGAGCTGCCTTGATCAGAATTGAGCAACTATTGAGAGAGGGACATACAGAGTATAGGCAAGAGTCTAGAATAAAACACCTGGTGAATTTCAAGCTAAATCTAGCAAAATATTTAGGTAACACCAAAGAAGATCTTCCCTATCACAGTTGAGATCGAGACGGTCTGGGTTTAGGCTGAGATGCGACTTTGGTTACTCTGATAGAGGTTAGTTATCTAGAGGACAACCTTACAGTAGGCAACCACCACAGATGCCTAATTGTGAGCACTGTGGAAAGAGACATGGTAGTGAATGTTAGACATTACCAGGAGCTTGTTTCCATTGTGGCTCTCTTGAGCACCGAATCAGAGATTGTCTTACCATTGTTGGAGTTCAGTCTGGTGTGTGAGGAGGAGGAGTAACTGAAACTACTATCCAATAGAACCAAACTAGTTGGTCTGGACAAAGAGGTCGTAGTAGAGGCAAAATGAGCTCTAGGAGTCTTATTGTTGGGATTGAGGTGTTGATCAACGAACCGTAGTCTCAAGCCAAGGTTTATGCAATGACCAGATAGGAGGCTCAGGATTCTCCATATATTGTTGCAGGTGTGTTGTTTATTTTTACTTATGAAGTTTTTACATTGCTAGATCCTAAATTTACGCACTCTTTTATAGCCCCACATTTGGCATTTAGGTTGCATTGTGATAGAAAATTGTTAAAACATGGATTAAAGGTGAGTACACCAATAGGTAGTAGTACAGTTTTGGGAGAAGCCTACAAGAGGTGTTTGATTCGAATTGATCAGGTAGATTGATTGTACTAGAGTTAAGGGAGATAGATATTATCCTAGGCATGGATTGACTCATTGCTGATAGGGCTATCATAAATTGCTATACTAATGAGGTGATATTAGAATCTCCTAATCAGCCGAAAGTAGTATTCCGAGGTATTAGTTAAGTAGTGCCAGCTAGACTGATCTAATTCATGAGTGCTTTGAGGCTGATGCAAGGAGGATGTGAGGCTTGTCTGGCCCATGTAGTAGCCACTCGAACTGAGCAAAATGTGTAGGACATTCCTATTGTTAAGGAATTCCTAGATGTGTGATTGAACCCAAGTTTGATATATTATTTAGTGACATTTTCATGGTTTTTGTTATACTTTTCGGCTAATTTTGTTGGATATTGTGTTTAATTTGGCCTAAGAGTGCTTGTTTTGAATTAATGTAATTTGAGGGTCAAATTATCATAATTAATTAACAATTACACTCCCTTAAATTGTAGGACAACTGATATTACAAATAAATGGAAGTTATAAGATGACCTTTCAGGTAAAGTTCGCCGCGACGAAGTTAATGTTTCGCCATGGCAAAACAATTAAAGACTTCGCCACGACAAACCTTCAAAGACCCGAACCATTTTCAAAAGTTTTACATACTATTGTAAACCAACCCAATAACTCGTTTTGAGAAGAAACCTATTTTGGATGAGTTGGAGACTGCTGACATATATATTGATTGATATTCCATCAGCTAAAAGGGAAGGGAGAAGAAAGACACTCGACACACATTCCACTACCTTAACACCCACGGTTCCCTTTGGGGTTCCTGGGGGAGAGACTTATCCATCATCTTGCATCATTTCCCCTAATCTCTTTCTCCATCCCATTTTCCTAGCATTTTCACCACCGACTTCCATTATGGGTAGTTTGGATTCATTCCTAGTTGTGAGGCCTCCGGTTGCTATGAGTGGCTAGCCTTTTCTTTCCTCTTGAAGATATAGCGATGGTTGGAGTTTAATGAGCTCAAAAGGGGAGTAGCTTAATCCGTAGTTTAGCTATGATTTATGAATGCCTAAGTCTAGGATTTGTAACTTGTAGTGAAG
>JANZLX010000007.1:8391766-8404385 GCA_025531955.1 Erythroxylum orinocense | reverse complement strand
ACAATACTCTAACTTAATCTTAATTTCTCCATTTAATAACTTCTAATTCCATCAATCTAAACAATAAAATCCTCCAATCATTTACATTCTAATTAAACTCTAACCAAAAAAATAATCAATCAAAACCTCAAAATTAAATTTGAAATCATGCTTATTAAAAAACAAATTCAGGGGCCAACAAAGATCATTGAAAATGGTGTAGGAAGAAGGTGCAGAAAATTTTGATAGGTAAATGGTTGTTTTATATTTTCTTTTCAATGTTTATAAACATGGATCTCTTTGGTGTTTTGGAGATGAACTAACATGAGTTTGGAGTTAATAAAAAGGACTACTATGGTGTTTTGAAATGAGATAAATAAAGATTATAGTTAGAAGTGAAATGAACGTGAGATTAGAGTTAAGCATGTGCAGAAATTTAGTGATGGATATATATGAATGCAGATGTTCTGTTTTTGGTATTATGATAAAACATAGAATAAGATTTGTTTATGATTGAGTTTGAGAAATGGAAGTGGGAATGAAGAGGAAATAATGAGGATATAGCTAGAAATGATAAACTAAGCAAAAGAGATGAATTAGGATGAAAATGGTGATGAAGTGTGCTAGAATATGTTAGATGAAGTGTTTTAACTAAATATGCATCTATATTTTAGCCATATCTTGATCTATACATATCCAAATGGGATGATTGTAAGTTTAGATTTAACTACAGACATATAGATATATTTTCATGAAGGAATCGAATTGGAATTCTGTCTTTTAGGGTTTCAAACTTTCGCTTGAAACTGAGTGCAATGTGTTGTCGCTGTTTGGGAACAGTCTGTATTATTTTAGGTTTAATTTACAGAATACTGAACCAAACTGCATGAAATTGGTGTCATGAGAAACTTAAGACATATGGGAACATTATTTTAAAAGAATGTATTGCCTAAATACTTCTTATTCCTTGTCAAAATCACCATGCAAAAGTGACTCGAAAATATATTTTGAGAAAAGCCATCAGGTAGTGCATGATCGTGCTAGGAAATCTCAAGGGAGTTGCACGATTGTGACAGAGAGGAAACCTCAGGGGAGTTGCACAATTGTAACAGAAAGGAGCTATCAGGTAGTGCACAATTGTAATAAACAGGAAACGTCGGGTAGTGCACGATTGTGACAGAGAGGAATCAACAAGAAGTGCATGATCATGCACAAGCATGATTGTGACAGTGAAGGTGCAATGTTTTTTGATAATTTTAAATACCCTTCACTCTTTTGACTTAAAATTTGAACCAAAAACTCCTCACACATTGTCCTTCCTCTCTACCAAATTTCATGGTCATTTGAATTCATTAGGAAAGGATTGGTAAATGTTTGATTGTTTATGTTATAAGAATCAAGTGTATTAAGCCATAAACCTTAGTGCATCATTGAGTGATGAACTTGGAATAAGTTTGTATTATTGAGGTGTAAACCTAAGTTCAAATTAAACATATATGAGTTTTAAAGTATGAATGATCATGAGATGAAAATAAAGAAAATATACCCGGGATTGTCATTGAGCATGCATTGTACATAATCCATATACACATTTGTGCATAAATGAGTATTTATATAATTGTGCAAAGCTGTGATGTGTGTAAATGTGTGTTGCATGATATAAAAGAGTAATTAGAGCTACAACATCTAGACATTGCCAGGACTTCGAGGCAATAACTATCTGGAGCAAGCTGTGAGTGACCTAGATGGTCTCACTTGATTAATTGTTTGTTTTAAATTCTATATTGAATTATTATATGAATGTGACTGTGTTGAATTTTTACATTGAATATCAGAGGCATTTGATGCATGAATAATATATCAGAAGAGCTCCTTGTTTATGAATTTGATGAAATATGTGATAATCAACATTATTGTTGAATGCCGGACTAAGGTCTGATGATAAATGTGAATGTGAAACTGAAATCAAGTAACTGATTGAATGTATGTGAATTTGATGCATTTTATTACATGAATGCATGACAACATAAAGGTTGTTATGACCGGAGTAGCCACTGAAAAAGAGCTCAAAGCTCAGAATATGGTAAGAGCCTCTGGCTTAGTTATTAATGTACCCGATATCCATTAAGGGATATGGGACAATATCTGAAATAAATCCGGTATCCACAAGGGATATGGGCCAGTAAAAAAGCACTTGATCATAACAAAGTAATAATTGGAAGTGAGTCTCATGTGCATTGCATTTATAATTGATATGTGTGTTTTAAATAATCAAAATGACCTGTTTGACTACTCTAAATGTGAAATGTAGAATAAGTGAACAAAGTGTTATGTGATGTTATATGATTATTGGTGAAAAGATGTGTATTATATGATGACATGAATTGTTGTGAACTTGAAACATGAACTGTATGTGTTATATCATATATGTTATAAATGAGCCATCGATGATGTAGCTCATTAAATTTGCAGAACTTACTAAAATTGCAACATTGAATTTCATATTTGAGTGAGGATACTAGTGACAGAAAAACTCTAGAAGAAGCATAGTTTTTGTACTTTTAAATAGAAGAAATGATTCAAAGATCGATTAGCTGAGACTGAAGGATTTAGATAAAATTTTTATATACCTCCTTATGTATATAGCGTGTTCTATATATAGAGATGTAAACTTTGATTAGTTTTTGATAATGTACATGTATGGATGTTATTGTAAAGCTACAATGTACATATTCAGTTTTATGAAATGAAAATAAAGAATTGAGTTTTAAAATATTGTAGAATTTACGCATTAAATGATGATGTCATGATTAACTTAGTGTCGTGATTGCTCTAACATGTCACCCTTCTAAAATACGTACTCAGATAACTTTCAGAATGTCAAGTTTATATCATGTGAGAATAAGGTGCTACATAAGTTATATCTTTGACAAGCAAAAGAACTTTAGGATCCATTACATAAAGACATGGCCATATATTTAGAAATTGAAAATAGTAAGATTCATAACCTGGGGACACGTTTACGGCCCAAAGTCATCATTTTGATAGTTGAAAATAGTAGGATCCACGACCTATGGACACACTTGTGCCTTTGGATACGGAACCTTTTGCCGAGAAGCTAACCTCCGTTGTTGGAGCCGTGCATACACTCCAAACCATGTTCTAAAATTTTCAAATCAAAAACTTCTCATGTGTCATGCTAAAATTTTAAAACCTATTTTTGTGATCATTCTCTTTACTTTTTTAAACATTCACTATAAAAATTACATTCCTAAGCCATTTCCTCAGTATTTTGGTATGTGGATTCAAAAGAGCATAGGGTCCTTTAATGGGATTCTCCAATAAGCTTAGGGATTATGTCCCTTAAAAATTTTGAAGCTCAACTTCGGAGGAAATGAGCATATATGTTTTGTGCATTCATGTCTTGCTCTGGACGAGCTTGGGCAACCAAGGGCTTCGTCATACTAATATATGTAAGTGAAAATTCATTCCAAACTTCTCGAATATCAGAATAGTTTACTTGTTTCTTTTAATATTATGTGCCTATTATTTGACTCAAAAATATTAAATAAATAAAATATCAGTAACAGGTGATGAGGGCTTTCCACGTTTTTGAAACGACTAAATGAGCTGTTTGAGAAGACGATAAGAGCAAGCAAACTGAGTCGAAAACACAACACGTCAAGCATCCAACCACTGATTAACTGTATTACGCTTATTAAATAAGAACCTCACTCGTTAAATTTTCATCCACATATCGAAAGGTGTCTCCTAGTCAGCCATAATCATCACTCGCTCCCTCTCCCTCACCTCACTCGTTCCTTTTACCAACTTTCACGGAACCCAAGACATAATCCCGTGTCCTCCAAGATAATACATTATTAACACCTACAGTAATCATGCATCAATGATGGGCCTCGACTTTTCTCGTGTTCTTCTTCGATGGCCATATCTCTCACCTACACCCACGCTTCCCTTAATTTTCTTTCTTTCTCGTCCATTTTAGTTCTTAATCGCTTACCCATTACTGGATTTCTCCTTCTCTTGATCTTGCTCCACTCTCTCTTATAGGCGTCGTCCTGTAATTATAGTTGATTGATACCCTTTTGTTAAACTCTTCGCTTCTCCTTTTTTCTCGAGAAAATAAGCGGAAAAAACAGTGTTTGGGCCTTTTTCTTTTTGCCTTGTTTACGCTAGAACATTAAGTTCTGAATCACGCCCAAAACTTTTTCCTTCTTTTCTTGCAAAGGGAAAACAAACAGATCTTCTCGTTCTGATTGGTTTTGAAAATATTTGGAGAGAAGAAGGAAACAGAAACGAAAATAGACCTTTTTGGTTGATTGGTTGAACTTGATCGGCCTATTAAGGCAAGTTAAGTTTGCGTCAGGCGTCTAGGGATCCGATATCCTGTGTCTCTTCTTTTCTACCAGTTGGGATAGGTTTAACGTAATCCCAGAGATTTTGACCGCAGATTTCAATGGTGTCTGTTTTTCTTTACCATATTGTCGGGGATCTGACAGTTGGAAAGCCGGAAATGAACGAATTTTATGAGAATGAGACGATAGAATCGGCGATCCGGGCAATTGGAGAATCAACAGAATGTGGGATTCCTGTATGGAAGAGAAGATCGCATGTGGGTGTGTTAGAGAATAGTGAAATGAGGCAACAGAGGTTTATAGGAATCCTCAACTCTCTTGACATTGTGGCTTTTTTGGCCAGAACCGAGTGTTTAGAGGATCAGGAAAATGCCATCAAGACTCCAGTGTCTGAGGTTGTTGTTCCTAACAATTCTCTGCTCAAACTTGTTGATCCTGCCACACGGTTAGTTCTTGCTTCCCCAGCTTATTTGGATGGCATTTATTTTCTTCTGAACTGTTCTTTATTTTTATCATTATTATTTCGTTTTTGTGAAAGGTAAAAACCGTGTTAGTAATAGCCTTCAGAGGGAAACTAGAACAAACCAATTCCGACAACACCACTGGTGCTACAAGCCAGTACTATAGCAAGGAAGCAAAAAAGATGCCCTGAGCTTCAAAGGCTATATAACAACTGTTCATGAGCTAATCTAATACCAGAGGCTGGAAGTGAGCATGATTTTGCTAGCGTATCTTCCAGTTATGAGCAAAGCTAGAGTGTTTATAATTATATCCAGTTGGAGTTGGAGACATTCCTCTGGCAAAAAAACGCTTCCCTTGTCCACTCTATAACTCTGCAGTATGGAGGGTTTAATATCCTGTTGTGAGTCCCTGAAAATTCTGATCGATAACTCTGCAGTATAGAGTGTTTAATGTCCTGTCGCGAGTCCCTGAAAACTTTGCGGCTCCTCTTTATCCAAATTGCATAAACCAGACAACCAAATGCCATCTTAAACACTACACTGATCGTCCTTCTTCTGACCCTTGAGTTTTGGTTTTACAGTACGATAGAATTGCAGGTCTCATCTCAAGTTAGGCTTATGGTTATTCTTGATGTCTTGTCTTCTAATTTGGATTCTGTGCTTCTCTGGATCAAAAGGACAAATTTAGCATCTGCTATGTCTCATGACGAATTTTCTGCAAATAAATTTTAATGTTATTCTTAAATATTTATCATCACTTTCTATACAGACCTCAAAATATGATGTTTCACGCGGTAGATCTTTTATTCATCCTTTGGTAAACATATTGAACGAATTTATGATTTGATTATATGAAGTGCTCATATGTTTCTTGATTGGTGTGGGGTTAAAGCTCTGATTGCGGTATTTGTCATTTCGTCTAGAATGAATGGGGAGTTTTTGACACCCCTTTTTGGGTGTCACTAGCAAGTCTCCATAAAATACTTAAAATCCTCTTGCGTTATTTCACCTTTTTGTTTTGTTCTCTGCTGTAATTGTTTTTCCCAGTTTTATTCCTCAATTATATGACACCTTTTCTATTTTTACATTTACTCTTTCCTGCGGTTTATTGTTTTAAAATTGATGGTCATTAAGCTTGGATAAAATTGCACAATCATCTTTGAGTATTTGTTATGTATAAATGTTACTAGTCTTACTCCTGGGGCTTGATTACAACTTTTAATTGCTTTGTTGTTGAATCTTTCACTGTATCTGTTTTACAAGTTTTTACAACCTACAGTTAGGGAATTGTTAATTTATCTGGGGGAATGATTTCTTCATGTACAGGGTGACGCTTTTGATATATAGATTCCTGCTATGGCTGTTTAATACACAGCATCTAGATGTTGATAATCGCCCATTTCTGGCTTTTGATGCAAAATAACATTTCCTCTTGTATGTTATCGCTCATGGAAAATGGAATGCATTTGATTAAAATTCTTAAAACTCGAAAGGATTTGTGATTTTGTTTTCCTATACTAGCTGGATGCTGGTTTCGTTGATGCCAAGCATTGGAGATGAAACTCTCCATTTAGTGTGGGATGTTTGAAATACTATTTCAACTTAGATAACAGAGAGGAAAGCTTAGGAGATGTTGGGAAGCTTTTCTTAAAGCCGGTTTCGGTTCTTGATGTGCTTCTAAAATAAGGAAGAGATTGTAAAAGGAGTACAACAAGTCTAGACCTAGAAGTTCTCAATTTGTGATCTATGATGGATTATAGTAATAACTGTGACAAGGTTGGGTAGTGGTTGGGTGCCAGTAGTGTTGGTAAGGATGGTGAGTACTGGTTCTGTTGAGATGATAATCATAGGTAAGTCCCGGACAAGGATCAGTGGAGCAAATTTGTTTTTAGAACAATTCTCCATCTAATAAACTTTTTTTAGAAAATAGTTTGGAAAAAAGTTTTTGTTATTCTGGTAAAGGCACATGATGCTGTAGTGGCTACGTTCCCACATGAAATTAATTATTTTTGGGCGTTACTGTAGATTAATAGATGCATTGGAAATGATGAAGCAAGGTGTAAGGCGTCTACTAATCCCCAAAGGCACTGTGTGGAAAGGAATGAGCAAGCGGTTCTCGATCCTGTATAATGGTAAATGGCTTAAGAATGCTGAGGCATTCAACAACAGCAGCAATAGCCTTACTATCAACACCAGTCGCCCTTCCTCATCTTCCACAAGTTCACGGGACAAGTTCTGCTGTCTTTCTAGAGAAGATGTTATCCGGTTCCTCATTGGCTGTCTTGGCGCTCTAGCCCCTCTCCCACTTTCCTCTATCTCATTGCTTGGAGCTGTCAATAGAAACTTTAGCTTAATTGAAGCCTCGATACCAGCCATTGAAGCTACGCAAAAACTACCTCAAGACCCTTGTGCAATTGCTGTTGTGGAGGTTGCACCAAATGATAAACACAAGATCATAGGGGAAATATCAGCTACCAGATTATGGAAATGCGATTATTTAGCTGCAGCATGGGCCTTGGCCAATCTCTCTGCAGGCCAATTTGTGATGGGAGTTGAGGATAATCTGAGTGCAAGATCACTACCTGATTTTACGGTGAATTCGATTGCTGATGATAACGACGCAAGTAATGGTACTGGATCGACAAGGACAAGGAAATTTAGCAGTCGGAGCATTGGGTTCAATCCTGGGAGCTCAAGTTTTGGAATGGGAAGGAGCATGTATAGGGGCAGAATTGCTCCTCTGACATGTAAAACCACAAGTTCGCTAGCTGCAGTCATGGCTCAGATGCTGTCTCACAGAGCGACTCATGTATGGGTTACTGAGGAGGATAGTGACGATGTTTTAGTTGGGGTTGTAGGTTATGCGGACATCTTAGTCGCTGTAACCAAACAACCTGCTACAAATAATCCCATGATGAATCGACCTTCTGAGGGATTTGCAGCTGAAATTCATAACTGACTTACTGATAAAATTATGTTGTTATAATGTTATTTCATTGTAAGTTTATGAGGTTTCATTTTCATTTTCACAAGATTTTATACCCTTTTAAGATACGTAAAGAGGTGAGCTTCTGGCATTCAATGGAAGATGCTTGGTTAAGTCAGTGGTATAATACAATCATTGCAGCACAACAATTCTGGTGCGACCATGTTTCTAATTTTGCCGGCGTTCTCTTTTTAATCAGCTACTTTTTCTTCCTTGTGATTTTAAAGCATTAACAGGAATGTTTTCAGTGCCACCACAAAAACATTTTTACTTCCCATTTTCTGCTATGTTTTCTGTTTCTTATACCTATCGTGGCACGGGCACCAAGATTGATAGCTAATAGCAACCATATTGATAATCACAACCTATATGAAAGCTAAATTTTAGGGTTAATGACAACTTCTCTAGCACTTTCCAAGTAGGAGAATAGATGTTTAATTATAGCGGTATAATTAATTATAGGTTTATTAGAAGCTCTTATAATTATAGTGGTACAATAAAAATAAATCGAATTGAATTTTAAAATCTGGTTCAATGCCTAATCAAAGTGAATTTTAAAATAAAAATTTCAATCTTCAAATTTGGAACCTTAGAAAAATCAAGTTTGAAATTATTCAATTTGTTTTAAATATGAGTAAATTTCGGATTGAGGTCATTTAAATCGAATTGAACCTGTTATTATCTGTAATTGCATATTATACTTCAGTGTTAACAAAAGCAAGCAACTAACTTGTGTTAAATGAGTCCCTGTTATGGGTAAAAAATACATTGGCTATTTCAAAATTCTATAAATAAGATCGACATATTGATGAAAAAAAATAAAAAGACAAATCAATAAAACAATAGTTGGGTCATAGCCAAGGCCACTGCCTTGAAAGCGATTTCAGCGGACTTCGGTGCAATCCAGATGTCGGCCGCTCCCTAAGGTTAACACAGCAAGCTCTTACACACGTGCACTCAGGGTAAGAGAATGGAGGCCGCACAACAGTTGTTCGAGGAGGAAGAGGAACACACGAGAAAACAAAAGGAGAGTCTTGAGTGATAGATATTTTTCAAAAGTTATAAAGAAGAAGAAAGCCTCGGTTTTTTGTAAGGCCAAAAAAGAATAACCGTAGCACAAAACCAGGAGAAGATAAAAGGAACTGTAACATTGAACGGTTACAAAATTAAAGAGTCCAGATCTAGATTCAATGAATCTAACATGATAATCATATCAGTCCATAACTCGCGGGTCGCGCCCAGCCTAGCTCACCTTGACCAAACTGGGTGGGTGGTGCGCACCTGTGAGATGAATGATCTATCCAGCTCCAACACTCTAACAAATGTTAGACCCAAACTAAGCAACTGAAATAGTTAGGAAAAACGACAACAATATAAAGAAGTGTAAGTCCCCTTATTCAACCTATATAAGACAAGCAAATGTCAATGGAAGAAGAAGAAATAACCAATAAAGAGAAGGGCATAGAAGTTGTCATTATTCCAACATTCCCCCACTAATGGCAAGCTGAAATAGAAAAGATTACTTGAGCAAAAGGATGGTTTGATACTTAAATGTTAATATCTATCGATTAAATTAACACATGGTGGACTGAGGCAATAACCAAGTTCAGTTAGTGAATACAGATCTTGAACTAAGGGAACTTTAGTTGAGACCTCCACAACACATATCATACCTCAGTTTGTGCAAACTCCGCGATACAATATGTGCGCTATTCTTGGTCATGCGCTTACCTTGGGTCTCATGAGTGCTTTAGAAAGACAACCCATGTCTTTTACAGAAGGTAGCCCACCTTCAAACTCAAGTAGGTGAATCCATCAAGTGCTTCTCATTAGCACCACCCTAACGAGCTATGGATCTATTAAGAGCAAGTGCTCAACCTATAAATAGAGTTTGGTGAATCTGTCAAGTCCATCTCTTGAAGACCAGCCTTATATGGACTATAGATTAATTAAGAAACTAAGCTCAACCTTTTTTTGGGTCAACAGAACACATCATAGGGATGAGTAATGACCAAAACTTTCACTCAATGAGCTTAAGCCCCATCCCCCTCGACGTTTCAAGAACTAATCTCCTCGATGATCCTTTAGTTAAAGGACTAGATTCCTTTCAAATCTTACAAATTCCAAGGAGATAGCACCATTCTTGAGTATTTGCTTCACCACTCCATGTCTTATACAAAAGTGTCGCCTTTTACCATTGTCCATGTTGTTTTTAGCAACTCTAATTATAGCCTGAGAGTAACAATGCAGTGGAACAGGTGTAGATAGTCTACCTCATTTGGGCACATCTGCTAATAGATTTCGAAGCCAATCTACTTCTTGACTTGCCAACTCAAGAATAGTAAATTTAGATTCCATGGTGGAATGTGCTATACAAGTCGGTTTTGCAGACTTCCAGGAAATAACTCCTCCTCCCAATGTAAATATATAACCACTAGTTGAACTAACGTCATTATTGTTAGATACCCAATTAGCATCACAATATCCTTCAAGCGCAACAAGAAACTTGCTAATATGCTAGCAATAGTTCGTGGTGCCTTTCAAATACTTAAGCAATCGATGAAGTGCATTCCAATGTTCATTACTAGGATTATGTGTATACTGACTTAAACGTGAAACAACATAGGCAATATTAGGTCTAGTATAGTTCATAAGAAACATTACACTACCAACAATTTTGGCATAATCACTTTGTGATACACTATCACCTTTGTTTTTTATGAGATGAACGCTAAAATCATAAGGAGTTCTTACAGGTGTAACATCAAAATAATGAATTTACGCAATACCTTTTGAATGTAATGAGACTTACACAAAGAAAAGTCATTCTCAGTTTTGAAAATTTTAATTCCAATGATCACATCGGCCTCTCGTAAAACTTTCACAGCAAATTGAGAAGATAAAAATTTCTTAGTCTCATTAACCACATCAATAGAAGCACCAAAAATCAACATGTCATCCACATAAAAACATATAAATACACTTATGATCTTTCCATTTTGGACAAGAATCAGAAGCAATAACAATAAAACTATTTTGAGTCAGGGTGCTATTGAATTTCTCATATCACTGTTTTGGAGCTTACTCAAGACCATATAAGGACTTCATAAGTCTACAAACCTTGTTTTCTTGACTAGGCACCTCAAAGCCTTTGGGTTGCTTCATATATATTTACTCCTCTAAATCCCCCATTCAAAAATGTTATTTTTACATCCATTTGATGCACAACTAAATCATGGATGGCGGCAAGGGCTATCAGAGTATGAATAGTGAAAATCTTAGTCACAAGTGAATAGGTATTGAAGTAGTCAATCCCTTTTTTTTTTGGTCAAAATCTATCACTAGAAACCTTTCAATAGAGCCATCATGTCTTCGTTTCCTTCCAAACACCCACTTACCACTAGTAGGTTTACATCCTTTAGGTAAGTCAGTAAGATCCGACATACAATTAGCCTAAAGGGATTCTAATTCACTGTTTATGGCCTCCTTCCAAAAAGGAGCATCTATGGATGTTACTGCTTCTTTATAGGTAAGGTCATCATCTAGAAGAAATACTGACACAATGTTCTCAATTATGACATCAAAGTTCTCAATCTCAACTAAGAAAGTCGTAATAAAATCCAATCCAAAACTATTTTCAGTTTTACGCCTCTTACTCCTCCTAAGTTCAACATCTGGCTAATTATTAACAGAAGCAGTAGCATGCATAATATCAAAATGCACAGAAATATGATCACCATTTACAATTTCAAAATCAGCTGGCAAACTCACAGACTCATTTTTCCTATAAGGAAAAACATGCTCAAAAAATTCAACACCTCTTGATTCAGAAATAGAATTATCACTTAAATACATAAATGTATAAGCTGCACTATTTTGAGCATAACCAATAAAAACAACATCAAAAGTTTTAGGCCCAATATTAGGTCTCTTGAAGTCAAGTAAACCAACCTTAGCTAAGCACCCCCACACTTTCAAAATTTTCAAATTAGGGGCAAATCCTTTCCACAACTCATATGGGGTTTTATCTAACTTCTTATGTGGTTCTTTATTAAGAATATAGTACATAGAGAGTATAGCCCCTCCCCATAAATTATCAAGCAAATTGGAACTTATCAACATAGTATTTATCATCTCTTTAAGGGTTCTTGTCTTTCTTTCCACTATATCACTTTATTGGGTAGTGTTATGTGTACTAAGCTCATGTATTATACCATTCTAATCACATAAATTTTTAAGAAAATTTGTGCTATACTCACCACCTCTATTTGACTTTACTCTCTTGATTTTTCTTTCAAGTTGGTTTTCCACCTCTGCTTTGAATTTCAAAAACATGTCCTCAACCTCATCTTTAGTTATTAGAAGGTAAACCTTAGTGTACCTCGAAAAGTCATCCAGAAAAGTCACATAATACTTTTTACCTCCTTTGCTCATGATATTCTTGAAATCTTACGAATGAATAAGCTTTAAAAGTTCTATCTTTCTACTTGTGATAGATTTAAAAGGTTTCTTAGTATACTTGGTCTTAGTAAAAATGTTGGACCCCGAACTTTTGGTGAAAATTAGAAATATTAAAATAAATTTTAAATGAGTGTTTTTGAATATGAATTCTGTTATAGATGTTATTGTGCCTTAAGGAAATTGATGAGAAAAGAAATTGATCAGTTTTGATGACTTTGATATTCAAATAGATTTGTATAGGTTATGAAAGTAAAGTGAATGAGTGGATTGAAATGAAAATTGAAAATCAAGAAATAAAGAGAAAAAGTGTGAGAATTTGAAGAATTAAGAAAGTTTGACTTTTTGGAGTAGAGAGT
>JANZLX010000007.1:8368863-8390700 GCA_025531955.1 Erythroxylum orinocense | reverse complement strand
AAGTATCCTTAGACTTGAGGTACTCAAGGATATCTTGGATACTGATTTTGTGCTTTGACTCCATTCCTTGTTGCCTTTCAGAGGTCGCTCATAGGGTGTTAATTGTGCATAACTTAGGTATTTGAAGGTAATTGAATAGCCAATAGAAGATTCACCATTTCTGTGATAGCAGAAGATGATACCCATAGCCTCTTGTTGGGGTCGTTATTTGGAAATATCTGGCCGAAGTACATATGTCATGAAGAATGTCTTTATTGACATATAGAGTAATGAATCCCAGGACGATAACTGATATCACTTGGACAAGATTTGGCATAGCTAGTCTAGTAAGAGTTGACACTTTTCCCATACTCATAACCAAGTGGGGTATAGCACAATGAAAGGATTAATTGCACAACAATTATCTATGGGAGGGTTCGTGAGATGTTTCGTGACGAGCACGGTTCGTTCATCAAACCACTTACTTTCTGATCAATTGGGGGTCATAATGTATTGCTAGACGTTGGTTATGACTTGTTTGGATTAAGTGTTAATCTAAGTGGCTAACATAATCGGGAACCTAATGGATCATGCGCATAAGAGTGACTCGGAGGATTCGTAAAATAGTTTTAGATAGAGATCCATTATATGGAGAGCAATAGAACCAAATGGATCCCGGTAAGATCAAGATATGTCCTGATGAGATCGCGACATCGATATTATGGAGACAGGTCTCCGGTGTTTATACCACACCCGAAATCTGCTAGGACCGACCCCAGTGTGACTGGACCACCTCAACACACACACACACACACATATATATATAATATAGGGAGAAGGTATTTTATAAGTGTTGCATTTTGTCTTATTGCATTTATTCTCTTTAAATGATAAAAGACAAAATAATGAAAGAAAATAAAAGACAAGGATCGTATAAAATTGTTTTACAAGTTTTAAAAGTCATATTAATGATTATCTTATTATCTTTCTAATCTTCTTCATCTTCTTCCTCTTCTTAACATTTTTACTCTCCTTACAACAAAGAAGAGAGCTAGCACTTTTGTATTTATTCTAGCCATTTCTGGATCAAAGAGTTTGATTCGGTTAGTTTCTACGATCTCTGCGTGGATACCGTTAGAGACGATTTGTTTTGGTCATTGTGTTTTGCGACAACCTGACGAGTAGAAGATCGAAGAAAGGAGATTACTCACAAAGTACATGGTTATTATATGAACGATTGATTTATGTAAATGCCATAAATTCCTATATATCTATATGTTATAAATATGTATGTGAGTTAGGAATATTCAGCTAGGTTTTATGGTATTTTCCTGTATAGGCATATAGATCATGGACTTCGGAAAGGCCCAAAACAAATTTTTTCCACATTGCATGGATATGATGGTCGCACGAGGATTTTCCTACACTTTTTTGCTTCCATCTTCTAGAAATTGTGATGTTTAGATAGAATTCATCTATCCATTTTATCATAAGAGCTCCTTTACTAACAAACAATCTCTATATCCTTTTAGGGAAGAGGTCACTTTTAACCCTAAATTTTACACCCATCAAAAAGTTTAACCCGAACATTCCAGAGAACGATTATAACACTAATATTTAGAAAACATTAAAATTAGACCGTACTATAGAGGAAATTTTAACCGCTGTCTATTAAGTGCCAGTTATTAATAAGTTTTTTTTTGTAGGCTCCAATGTGCTATGTCATTGTTGATGTGGCAAGATGAGACTTACTTTTTAAAAAAATATTTTATTTATAAGTTTGGGACTACCTTTTTTTAATTTATCCTTAAACATGTCTTAACTAGACTAATTAAAGTTACTAATTATTTTGTCAAGTTTATAGATTAGTTAACCTTAACAAGATTTAACCTAATAATTAGATGAAGTAAAACACAGATTAAGTAAATAATATTTTGTTAACTAATTTCAAATCATAAGGTAGTGTTTCATGTATACGGTGTTGTTTCATATATATACAACAACCTTCCATGTTTGACGGCAATGTTCCATTCCTAAATTCTCCGATCGTTCTCTTCGTTTTCCATCATTTTCAATCAGCTAGCGCAACACCGTTAACATTCATGAAACATAGCCGTCAGCAATTGTCAAGAGAAGTCATTACCACCGAAGCATGTTGAGTTTACTAAGGTTTGTTAGATTTTATTCTTATTGTCTATTAGATATTCTCGTGTGTTTTAAATGCTTCCTTCATGTGGCCTACACATGCATTTATTGTTTTTTTCTGTTAGTTCATTGCTGGTGCGTGTTAGATATTGGATTTTGTCGTTAGTTTATTTTTGGGTTACCTCAGTTGTGGTCCTATAAATGTTTATACTTTCTTGTTGAGCTTTAGTTGCTTTGGTCCCATAATAAAAAAAATATGCTTGGGTTGTTTTCTTATTGTGGTTTGTTTTAGTCTGCACATGCTTGCATATTGGCTACTTTCTTATCTCTTGTGGTTTGCACCAAAAATGGACTTCATAATGCTTGCGACTATTTTATCATTTATTTTGTTGGAATGCAGTGTTTTTGCAAAGTTCTTTTTTGTATTGGTTTCTTAGTAGACCAACTGATTTCTTTTGGACATTTTGCAAGCTTTTGGATTTCTTGGCATCATTATAGCCTAGACTAAGCAATGCATTTCTAAAGCCTCTTATGGATTACTTTGTGCATTGATTTATTAAATAGAATGCTATTTGAGAGAATTAATGAATGTATGTTTTTAATTTTCATAATAAATGTAGGAAGGTAGAACTATATCAATTCTCTTTTGTTAATGGCCTATTGATGTTTTCTGATACAACCTCAATACAGTGTTTGGCAATATGTTAGCCTCCCTCTTTGTTAATAAAAATAAGAGTCATATATATGTCTCCACTGATTCCTAGGGACTAGCTCACATCACTGGCTACATTTTAAATATCTAGAGATCCCAATCTCACATAAAATAATCTACAATGGAGAATGTTAGCCCTTATTTGATCAATTTAAAAAAGGGTTGCAATTTTCTATTATCCTTTCACTTTCTGTCAACTTGCTCATTTCACTTTTTCACTTTATATTGTATGATCAAATCCTTTTTTGCATACACATTTTTCTTAATTTGTATGTTATATGTTCATATTGTTTTTTTATAATTTAAATAAGGATTGAATTAACTATAGCAAAGTTATCTCAATATTTCAATGAGTTCATCATAAATAAATTACAAAACTAAATACAAGACAAATTACAAAGGCATATGAAATTTAGCAATAGGTTTTACAAATTCCATTTGGTTTTCATTCTTGTGGATAGAGCATATTGATCAAATTTAGCTATCATAAGGGCTTAGATCCAATTGATGGTGCCGTCAACTAAGTTATATTCATAAGGGCTTATATCCAATTGATGGTGCCGTCAACTAAGTTATATTTGTTAACTTCCTCATTCCTATAATTCTTTCCTTCTAAATAGAATAAATAGCAGTTGTGAAGGCATTTTTGTACAGTGGGGCATCATGCAACCTCTGATTAGCAGTATGAAAGATCCAATTTAGAGATGATGTCCAATCATAATTGAGGTAGGTGTCAGATAACAAATGAAAAACACTGCTTCAAACCATTTTGGAGTATCTACGTTGAAAGAATAAGTGTTCTCTATCTTCTTTAGTCTCTTTACAAAGAGCGCATGTTGGGTTATATGTTCCAAACCAACTGTTTTTAGTACGAATCCTGTTCTTTATAACCAACCAAGTGAAAGTAGAGACTTTTTTATTGAGGGAACGTTTCTAAAGGAGATTGAACCAAGGAACATTCCCATCATCTTCTTGCAAAGTCTTAAAACAAGACTTATTAGTAAAAATACTTGAGGCATCTAGGACCCAAATTACTAAATCATGCCATGGTTGTAATTGATTTGGAGGAGATAACCTACTAGTACATTGAACCCTCTAAAGTTTCCTTCCCATTGCACTTGATTCATCAAAGAAAAAGCTTTGGAGATGAGAGGAAGCTTGTTTATAAGTTTGGATAATTCAGTCCTCTGTATTAGAGGACTATGATCTATCCAATTATCAAACCACACCCGAATTTCTCTCCATTACCTAACTCATGCTTTATCAAAAGAAAAACCACCTATCTCAATTTCAACATTTACAAAAAGAACCAAGAGTACTCCTTCAGATAGATAGTTGCCAAAAGCTTTCTGTTTAAGATATGTTTCATGTATCCATTTTACCCAAATAGCATGTTTATCATCAAATAGTTTCCAAATTCTTTTACAACGAAACACTTTTTGCATAAGAGAAGCAGGGATAATCCCCAAACCCCTTTGCTTTTTGGGGATAGTCGCCTCACTCCATTTGACTTCAGTTTTCTTGAAATTCTCAGAATTCCCAGTCCATAAGAAAGCTTTCATTAGGCCATCAATCTCCTTAATTACTTTCTTAGGTATAATGATATAGGATATCCAATAAACGTAAGGGTTTCCAAGAATAGAAATTATCATAGTAACCCTTGGAGCAAATGACAAGAATCTATTTTGCCAGGCATTAATTCAAGCTTTGATTCTTTCTATAAGTGAAATACAGTTTGAATAATTTAGGTTTGTATACGAAATGGGAACTCCTAAATATTTGAGAGGAAGGTCATAAAGCTTAAGTTCAGTAGTCCTGAAGAATTCTACATAGTTCCTCACATCTTTAGAGCAATATAAACTACTTTTATTTACATTCACTACTAGACCTAACAATTTGGAAAACTACAAAAGAAGTCCCTTTAGCATTTGCACTGATTGGGTGTTTTTTAACCTGAAAGAAGGATCAAAACATCAGTAAAGATCAAGTGGGTGAGCTTGGAAGCATTACATTTATTATGGTAGTGAAAGTTGCCGTTGGGACTAATAACCTTGTTGATGAGTCAAGAACGACCTTCCATAACAAGTGTAAATAGATAAGGGGAAAGAGGGTCTCCTTGTCTGATACCTCTAGCATAAGATAATGGCTTGGTAGGTGTCCCATTCATAAGAACACTGATTGAAGTAGTTTATAAGCCTATCAAAATCCAGTCAATGAACTTTGATGGGAATTCTAGAGATTCCAGGCAAATTTGTATGAACTTCCAATTAACAGTATCGAAATCGTTAAAGGAATCTATCTTCCAATAAGAACTTTTAATATTCCTCCTAGAATTATAATGTTTCAAGATCTCTTGTATAAGCAGTATGTTATCCCCTATAGATCTGCCTCACTCTAATTTGGATTAATCACTGAAGATAAGCAGTCTTCAATTTATTAGTAAGGAGTTTTCCAATTACCTTGTAGACCGTATTGTAACAAGAGATAGGTTTGTAGTTCGCCAATGTATCAAATTTCATCTTTTTGGGAAGCAGACAAATGTATGTGTGATTTATCTCCTTCGGCATTTGACAAGAGGATAAACACTCTAAGATAGTTTCCATAAACAAATTGTTGGTAATCACCCAAGAAATTTGGAAAAACCTTGCAGTGAACCCATCAGGCCTTGGTGATTTAGAGTGATGTAAGTTAAATAAGATCTCCATAACTTTCAAGCTCATGAATGGAGCAAAGATTGATTCATTAAGTTCCTGCAAAAGGGGACTATCAAAGAGTTCGTGATTATATTGAGTATCAGAGGAACTTGCTTCAATGCCCATACGTTATAGAAAGAATTCCCTTATAAACCTGGATAAAGATTCTTGGTCAGAGAATTACTTGAGGGGTATTTAAGTTCAACAATTGTATTTCCATTTTTCCTTGCAAGAAGAGATTCATTGAAGAATTTGGTATTGGAGTCACCATCTCTTTGCCAATTTATACGAGCTTTCTGCTTTAAGATTGAATTATGCAAAGTTAAAGCCTTTTGATTATGCTTTAATTTAGCACATTCGGTCTACTTCAGAAGATTATTATGTGGAGAGAGAAAACAAGCCTTTTGAGCCTCAATAAGAAACTAATTAGTGACCTTAATCTATCTCTGATTAGCTTTTAAGAAAGCTTTAAGAGATTATTTAACCCTTATTAGCTTTTGCATAAGTTGGAAGGATTTAAAACCATCAACATTGTAGTTGTAACAAGATTCCATTAACTCCATAAACCTTTCCTGTAATAAGAGGACATTAAAGAATCTAAAAAGAGCCCCAGGCTATGTTAAAATTTTTGTATTGTGAATATTAGGAATGATCTAAGAAAGGGTTTACCCCAAATTTAGCATAAGAATAAGGGTACTGAGCTAACCAAATTTGATTTACTAAGCTCTATCAAGCTTTTTATAAATTAGCAATTGGCCTTGTTGTTTGTTAGATCAAGTAAATAAACTCCTTTTGAATCTCAGATCAATGGCTTTAGCTTTGCAAAAGAAGTATGCTAACTCACGTCTTGTAGTAGTGTGAAAAGCCCTTCCACCTTTACTCCATTGTCAGTGCGTACGCCATTATAATCTCCAATTAAAAGCCAAGGATTAGTAGTTGTAGTTGCCAAAGACTGCAAACAATGTCATAAAAAGGCTATTTGGAATTAGAAATTAGAAGCATAAATTAGTGAGGTCAATAGCCTTATATGCCCCTTTCAACTTGCAATTCAAATGGATAAGTTGCTCATTTTCTGCCACTACTTGGACTATGATTTTATTGGAATTATAGAACCATAGGATCTGACCATTATAATGTGAGAAATGATTTGAAATAGCCTGTCAATCTGCTACCAAAAGCCTCGAGATCGAGTCCATGTGTGTAACTTTCATTTTGGTTTCTAGAAGCCCAACTATAGGAGACTTTTTGTCCAACAGATCTCCTTAACAATCGCTTTTTTAAGAGGATCATTTAACCCTCTAACATTCTAGACTAGAATCATTTAGGGAAGATTTCCCGTTAAGTATATTCTTGGCCCTTCTCCTTAAGGATCTCCTTTTCGAGCTAGCTAATTGGGCCATTAATTTTGGAATTGGTTTCGCCTCTACTATAATTATAGTGCTCATTTGTATTTGCTGTTTGGTAATTATTTCCCCCTCTTTAGCTTGTTTGGTAATCTAAGCATTTAGAGGATTTTGTTTGTTGTTGTTGTTGGCTATTTTCTCACAATTAGAGCAGTCCCCTTGTTCAGAAATTGGAGCTTCTGCACTGCTGCTTCCCTGGACAGGTTGTTCAGTCGGGGATTTGAAATTTCTTGTATTATCTCAATTACAATCTGCATTGAATCCTTCCCATGCATCAAGTTTTCAGAAGTTGCCTGGACATGGAAATTATCCTCAAATCCAGAACTGACACTCTATTCTAAATGATTCACTAATGGTTCAATAGTTGAAAAGGCAGATTATGTGAAATTATGACAGCTATAGATTTCCTCCTCTATTAGATTTTCCTTCACTAATACATCATAATTCTCATTAGTTGTCTGCTCATCACTGACATATGTTCATATTGTTAATAAAGTGAAATATATTAGTTTAATAACATGGTTATGTTGAATGATTTTTGAGTTTTTTAATGTTTTGTTTTTGTCTAGAATCGTGTTGCACATATTTTAATTATGAACAGATAGATAGATATCAAAAAGATGTCTAATAAAATCTCTGTTGTATTGTGATTAAAACATTTTCTTAAAAGAGAGAATGGGTACGGGTTGGCAGATGAAGATTGTTGGGGATGGTCTCCACCTAGTTTAGTTATATACTACATCTAATACCTTTTACAATAACAAAAGCAGTAATAATAGGTTATTGTTTTGAAATGCTCGAATTTGAATGGATTTGGTTTTTATTGTTATTGACTTTATTTTTCAAATGTAGAATATAATTGTGGGAAATTAATGTAATAAATAATAAAAAGGAAAAGGCACCATAGCTATTGTCTTTTTTCCTTCCTTTTTCTGCCAGTCTACAGTCATCTGACATGTACATTTGCCACTTTTACTGTTGAGTGCAATATTTTGAATCAACATGTTGTTTATGATAATTCACAATAGTAAATGAAGTAATGAAGTATATATGACAACACTTTCATGATATTTTGAGTCAAAAGGGTCAAAAATTGCATGGAATCATTGCATTGCTTTTTTATTTTATGATAATCAACATGCTATTTTTGATAATTATTGCATTACTTTTTTATTTTAACGTGCATTTATGCTTAAATTTATAGGTTTTAATGGCTCAATATGGAAGTATAAGCCTTTTTTATTGTGGAAATTTCATGTTAGAGTTTGAATTTAGATATAATGGTGAGGATATTGCTACATTTGACAATATTGATGTTGAGTTTGTTAGTAACAGACAAATAAACAAGATGGGATTGAAGTTAGGGTATAATTAAATTGACAAGGCACATTGAACCTAGTTTAAACTTTAAGGAGTCATTGAAAGTTATAGACTCAAATCAAAGTTGTATTAGGCTAACAATCCTAATGCAAATACGTGAAATTGTTAATGTATATGTAACTCATCATGTAGACACACATATCAATGCCATTGATGATGATAAGAACATGAAGGGACATGATGCACAAAGGGATGAGAAAATGGAGGGACAAGGTGCACAAATGGATGATAATTTGGAGGTAGAAGGTGCACAAATGGATGAGATTTTGGAAGAACAAAGTGTACAATTTCAATCAAACTTCTTTATAGATATTCCAAATGACCACCATCCAATTGAAATTGAATCATCAGATTGTGGCAGTCCTATAAACATTGATTAATATCTTAATGGAGAGGAGGTAGGTGAAGCTTTACGTAGACCCTAACTAGACACACAGTCCCACCCCACAACTTGCCTTCTCTTCTCTCCCTTCCCAAGGGCCTTCAATATTGACTATGGGCTCTCCTTCTGGGACATCCATTTGAAATCGTAATTATTCTGATTAACGACAAGCCCTCCAACTAGGTTTAAACGTTTACAAAAGCTTCACCAACGTGAAATGTGAAAGGATATCATTTGAAGGAATATGGAAGTAGACAGAATTTCTAGCTTCTTTCTATTCAGTTGCACATATTCCGCAAAGCGTAGTTCAGGTGCAGCCTTGAGAGGAGCTGAATTAGGCCATTAAATTTTTCCAGAAAAAGGGTAAAGTCCTACAACTAAGAATTCTTTGGTGCTCTGCTGTCTTCCACCTATGGAGAAAAAGTTATAATCAAGATTTTTATTTTCACCTAATAGTTTGATACACCGATTATTGCTTGACAGCACAGGTAGTTTCTATTCCATGCCTGTATAGGTAGATCCTATCAACTGTTCGTTTTTCTCTGTTAATGGACAAAAGGTAACAGTGACTTTTAAGCAGTTACACGGCTTTATCTTTTAGTTAGTTCAAAGGAATAGCTCAGTCAATAAGGACTGATGTCTAACCTTCTCAATTGAGAGTAACCTTTTAACTTGAAATTGAATATCCACAGCTAACCTCACCAAGATTAACAATTGAAACTTGAAAAGTATCTCTTCAGATTTTGCATGTTCACCTCTAGCCTTGTTGTCAAATGATGTCCAAAATGACTAAACCTATATTAGAAGCCGATAATAGACAATAAAATCTAAAACAGTGCAAATTTGAAAAATTCAGCCGCCGCTGCTATCGTTGAGAATGAACGGAGGGTAGTTGCTGCTTCGTGATACCCAGATAAGTGATTCAATGTGGTCCTTCAAGCCCTTAATAAAAAATTTTAAAACTACATTTCATGTATTATTTAATCAATCTAGAGATACAGAAATAGTGCAACTAAGAAGAAACTCTTTTCTTCTCATTCATTCACGAAACTTTCAAATCTTAGACAATCATTGACGAAAAATATGACATAAAAATCATTGATCTAGCACTTGTCGGAACTAGACATTCATCAACAACAAAAGCCTGAAAATAGGAATAAGATGGTCACTAAAAAAATGTGTTTCAGTCAACACCAGATTATGAAGTTAAGGACACGTAAATTCACTAGATAACCTCAACGGAAATAGTGCAGATCAAGTCAAATACTTAAATAGAGTACATATTTCATAGGCAAAAACTTGCACCTTGAATATGAAAGAGGCCTCCAAAGGGTAAGTTTCGTCTAAATAGAGCTGCTTGCTGGAGCAGACTGGTGGTCTATGACTATTGGAGGACGCGGAGCTTGATGACTTGCCACATTTTGCTTACGAGCCTTGTACATTTCTTCTGTCTCAATCAGAACTAACCTCTTAACCTGAAGATAAATGTGACATTCATTATCTAGGAAAACGATCAATACACGTTGTGAGCAGCAAAATATTAAAGACAAATCAAAGCCGATGCTAAAACCTGTTGGAGCATTCCCCTAACTGTCGGAGTATTCCATCGCATCACAGTCCTATTGCACTTACGAAGACGCAATGCCTCTAAGGTACGTCTGTGAAGCCTCCTGGTTCCTGGAATCCCCCTTACCAAGGTTATGTACAAATGAGGACTCCATGCAATGGGGACCTGGGCTTTAAAAGCCTTGAAAGCATTTCCATTCATGATTAACTTCCCACCTGCAACACCAAACAAAACATCATCGAAAAACAGTCCTAGCA
Organism: Erythroxylum orinocense; assembly: GCA_025531955.1. Classification (NCBI taxonomy): domain Eukaryota; kingdom Viridiplantae; phylum Streptophyta; class Magnoliopsida; order Malpighiales; family Erythroxylaceae; genus Erythroxylum; species Erythroxylum orinocense. The sequence continues at coordinate 8,380,182 of JANZLX010000007.1, read as the reverse complement.
CAAAGTCATAATGGTACTCCACAAGAAAATTAAATTCTTGATACGCGAGCTTCAGTGGATCTCTTGGAACTTTTGTCAAACACGAACTGAGCGGAAAAGCGTAAAGCCATATTAAAGCTAACGAGCACGCGGAGAACAAGAAATAGTTGCCCAAAACAACAAAAAGTTTGAAATCCTGTATCTAATGCAAAGCTCAAAGTCAAATTACATATTGATTTCCCCCATTAACCAAAATAATTATACAAAAATCAAGAAACTACGCGAAGAATGTGAACTGAAAACTTACATTGAGGGGTGAGAATAGAAGAGAAGAAAAAAAATCCACAAATTAAGAAGTTATAATCAATGTGAAAAAGAAAAACAGAAAAGCTGAAACGCCACGTTCACTCACTGGTGACTACACAACAGAGAAGTGTTGGTTGGCGAGGTGAAGAGCCGCGACCGATGATAGTATGGACGTGACGAGAGCGATTAGACTAGACTAGGAGAGAGAGAGAGAGAGAGAGAGCAGCCACGTTCATAAGGCAATAAATAAAAATTATGCTTGCTTTAATGTTTCAAATTTACAACAAATCACTCTCCTTTATATATATAGGGTGAAATGCGGCGAAACGGAACATGACAGTCTCGTAAATACTTCCTCCGATTTATAATAAGCGTCGTTTTAAAAGAATGCATATTTATTAAGAAAGTTAATGAAATGTCTGATATACCCTTATTAATTATATGTTAAAGTGCCTTGAAAATATAACCTATATAATCTGTGTAATTAAGATGTGAGAGAAATTAGTTAATTTTGGAAGTCAAATTATAAACATACATACAAAGTCAAGAATGACACTTATTTTGAATATTTAAAATATATATAAAACGACACTTATTATGAATCGAAAGGAGTAATATTCTATAGCATTCATCCTTCAAAATATGGTATAATTGTAATCAGGGCTATCACTAAAATTATAATTAGGGTGTAAAATGTTACATTTTCTTCTTTAGTTTTTGGTTTTTAATATTTGTTTTATGCCCGAATATGCTTACAATTTTTATATTATAATTTGGAATGTAAATTTGTATCACATCTCATTGTAACTATATATATTTTTGTAAGAGATTGAATTAGCTAAATCAAAATCAAAGAGCAAATAATAAAAACAACAATGAGATTGCCCGTAGCACGAGTTTACAGTCATTCATCAATCCACAAACTGGATTTTTAAAGAAAGTTTATTAATTAATTAAAAATATCATTAAAGTATTTTTAAATTGTGTCGAAAAAAATTTCTCTATTTTTAAATATTTCAAAATTTGTGTTTTTGATCTTACTTGTACCTTTTTTTTTTTGGTCATCCTCTAAATTTGTTGCAAACAACTTCAAACTTTCTCTGGTTTCATTAGTTTTTTGAAATTAATCTTTTTCACCATACAAAGTTAAACTTCTTGCTCTTTGTTTTAGATAAAAACTAGAGAGACACCCCACTTTATATGAAACTTATGTTAGATTCACTTCAAATGGGGACTTTTCTATTTTTCCCCTTATTTTCATTGTTTCTAGTAGTTATTATTAGTGGAAATCACTATTTTGACAACAGGATTCTTCTCTATTTTTTTGTGATTGCTTTTGTTATTCTTTTTTATTATTATTATCTATTTCCTGAGGTTGATATTAGTATAACTTATCTAAGTTTCTTTTTATACTATTACAATTTTATTTTTCCCTTTTTTCTGGCTTTTTTTAAGCCCTGTTTTTTCCTTTTCTCAAGTAGTCTTAGAGTCATTAGAGCATTGTTGTGTTTATTTTATATAGCTTGTGTTGGGTGTTAGGGTAGGTATGATTGCTTTGACTTCTTGTGACAATGTTAAGGCCCTTCAGCGAGTTTTGGGATAAGGAGGCAATAAAATGTTGACAAATTATGAATAGGTTCTTGAAACAACCGAACTCTTATAGGGAAGTTATTATAATTAATGAATATTTTAAATAAATATAAGATTCATATAGCATGCATCTAGGAGACAAAGTAGACGGGGGCTAAAACAAACGAGATAAATGGATTTAAACTTTAGTATTTAGAGTGTTCGAGGCAACGATATGTATAAGTATCTTGGTTTTTAAGGAACCCATACATCATATTGTGTAGGTAAAAAGGAGAAATAAAGATAGGATTTTGTCTTTAGAGATTATGGTGAAAGATATTGTTTTCAATGTGGTATGTGCTTATGCACCCCAAGTAGGATTGGAAGAACAACTTAAGTGTCAATTTTGAGAAGAGCTGGATGAAGTGATTCAACAAAATTCCCTTAACGAGAAAGTTATTCTAGGAGGAGATTTTAATGGCCGTATAGGGGTGACCTTGGATGGGTATTCTTATTCTTATGGTACAGAGATAATAATGATAGTGGGACCGCTTTACTAGTGTAAGGCCCCAAATTATATCCTAGTTGAAATAATACTTATTTATGAAAATACATGTATGATAGGAGTTAGAATTGTGCTATGGTTAAAATATGAAAGACATATGACTTGAATTTTTTGTCAAGTGGATCATATTAGTGGATTGAAATTAATTAATGCCATTGGAGAATTGAGGTATTTAAAAATGTACATTTGGTCTAGGAAAAAATAGTCAAGTGACAAGTTAAGTTGGTACATAAAAATTAGAACGATTAACCTATGAATTAGTGACATCTGGCATGGTTAAAGCATTGACAAATAACATGGTTGATAAATTGATAAGTGGCAGCACTGTGTGATGTATGGCCTAATGTATCATTGACACATGGTAACTCTTGCATGGAGAAATGTTGTTCCAATTCAATGACACCTAGCTTTGGATGTGGCAAATTATGCTGGAGCAATTTCTGTTTTGCTCATTCTTCACTTTACTCTCTTCTCTCCACTGAAATTCTCTTACTTCTCCTCTCAACTTCTAGAACTTTGTTGAATCTTGGATCAACATCTTTGTAAGTTATTTCATCAAGAAGTAGGTCTTGTAACTCTATGTATTATTATCTAATTGGTGCTAAAAATTGCACCTTAATCATATGTATATGTTGATTGTTTGGAAGCTTAGTTTAACTTGATCTTGGAGTTGTTCTTTGAAGTTTAAAAAGGTAAGGGAATACTAAAGTTGGTATCATGTTAGAACATGTATTGTTTGATGTTTGAAGTGGAAAAATGTGTACTAAATTAATGAAGAATTAAGGTTAGAAACATGGTACATGTTGGATACTTGTTAGAAGGAGTGGGTCTACTGAATAGGCATCAATATTATAGACATATCTTAACTTCTGGACATAAAAATAGGATGATTTTAAATTCATATTAAACTAGATACATATATCTACAACTTTTATGAAGGAATCGAATTTGATTTCTGTCATTAAGGGTTTTGAAATTTGGCTTGAAGTTGAGTTTTGGTTGTTGTCCATGGTTGAGAAAAGTTTGTAGTATTTTGGGTATAACTCTCGAAATAGTGAACCAAATTGCATTAACTTTATTTCATTTGAAACTTATACATAGAGGAATATTTGTTTAAAAGAACATATTATCTAAAAACATCAGTTTTTAGGTCAGAATGGCCATACAAAACTGATCCAAAAACCTGTTATGTGAAAACAGTTGTTTGAAGGTTTCGGGCCACTTATGCCACAATTATAGGAAATGGTTAGGAAGGTAAAAAAAAGGGGGGTTTGTGCAATTGATGAACTATATAAGGTTTAGTTAATTTATTAGTACAATAGGACTTAAATGGACTTGTTTGAAGCGTGTTTGAACTTAAATTGGTATTCAATGTAATTGAGTAATTGTTAGTTTAATTATGCATTATTAATTGAGATGATAACGTAAAGGATGTATGGTTTACTAATGATGAATACGATGTTGAATTGCTTGGTGTGATCACGAATGAATGAGTTCCAAAGGCTTATGTATTATGAATTGGATATGGATGTTTGTGAATTGGGAATTTCTACGATAATATTGTGAAAATTTTAAACCATCAGTTGTCCGAGGAGTTTAATAGCTGGGGTTGAATTGGATGTACTTTCTAATTATATGCATATAACTAATGTGTGATGACTCAACACTTTTATTGATGCATAATTGCACATATTTGTATTTATAAGGTATGTTATGTAAATTTCAATGAAAAAGTTCAATTGGGGTAAAATAGAATAAAGACATATGTTGTACTTCATCTTTTGCGTAAAATCTTGGAATCTGAAATGGTTTGTTTTAAAATTGATGAGTCCTAGTCGTAGGTAAATAGGCATGCCTATAAGGGTTACCAACTATTTATGTAATTAGACACTATGGTATTTTCTGTGATCAGACACTTCAATGTCTTCTGAATCCAAACACTTTTGTGTCTTTTATTTCAGAGACTTAAATATCTTTTGTTTTAGATACTAATCATGGTATCTTCTATTATGGTCTCGTTATCCACTTCTGTAAAAGGGATTAACAGGCTAACTTGTTTTGTATTTTATTATTTGCTCTATTCTGAAATGACTAAGCTTTGTATTAAAATAAAAAAATTCTATTTTGATACGTACAAGTTTTGTTCTGATACTTTAAAATTTTGTTTTTGATATTATGTTATTCTAATATGATACTTGTGAGTTTAACCCTAAAGCAGATATATTCTACTCTGATATGATTTATTCTAATCTGAGATGCATATTGCTTGAAATGTGATATGAACTTATGTCTCAATAATAGGAGACACCGAAGTATCACAGGAGCAGCTGTAGACCCTTCTAGACATGCCTATTTACCTACGACTAGGACTTAATAGTTTTAAGACAAAACAGGTTCATTTTAGAATTCTTATGTGAGGAACATTATGATACCCTAATACCCCCTGGGAGGATATGTAGATGCCACACAAGACAGGACAAACAAATCAAAACATTTTACACATACATTTTTATAATCTCAAACACACATATAATACATATCATAATTTCAAAAACCAAAAATCCAAAGTTATATACAAGCCCAAACAAACTCAAATAAATACATTTTTTAGCAATACAAAACTCAGACTCTTTTGGCCAATGCAGTTGACTTGTCCCAGTTTTTACTCTTCGCTCTGAACTTACACGGGGCAAATCCACCGTGCTAAGCATATAACTTAGTGAGTAATAACTAATCTATACATGAAGTAACAATTCATCATACAGAATCATATAACAGCATAAGCATGCATTAAGAGATTATCTAACATTAAATTAGACATAATGCATTTCAGAATAGATTTTTATACTTATCAAAACTGAATATCACAAGAGGGTATAAACCTTTCAGAATTATAATACAATTTTTATTTATGTTAGAATCAAACATATATCAGGACTGTAAATCCATTTACAGAGGCGGGTAACGGGACTTATACAGGAGAGACCGAAGTCTCGACACTGAAGTGTCCAGGAGAGATCGAAGTGTCAAAGTAGCAGCTGCAGACCCTTCTAGGCATGCATATTTACCCACAACTAAGACTCAACAGTTTTAAAACAAAACAAGGTCATTTCAGACATTTCATGTGCAAAGCAAGTAGCACTTCCAATGATATAAACATTCATCAAACGCCTCGAACAATCATTGTCGGGAATTCAGAATACCATTAGCATAAATCAAATTCAACAAGTAGAACAAAGGTAAATAACACTTTAATATCACATTCATCAATCAACACCTCGGACTTTCATGTTCGGAATCAGTACACAATTCAATACATATTCATCAGTATCAATTTCAACACAGTAATAAACAAGACAAATCAAGGTGAGACCATATTAGGTTACTCATAAAATTTATCATCTAAATTACTTACAATTGCTCCCATTTGCTTATTGCCTTAAAGTCCCGGTAATATCTAGAAGTGGTCACTCTATGCGTTCCTCTATACCATTTAACACATATACAATTCACTATTGTGCTTGATTAAAAATTCATTTATGTATACTGAAAGTGTATGATGCATGATCATGACAATTTCGGGAATCTTATTATAATTTTCATCATCAAACTGATCAGATATCAAAGTCCATATTAATAACATTTGGTACTTATAATTTGGACCAACATAAAACAATGTGAAATCAATTTCATAACCTAAGTGACCACTTCAGATTTTCTAACTATATGATTTTGGGTCAACTTTGCATAACTAATCTGGTAGGATAAATGACAAAATTAGGCAACACTTCCTTTTGGAAAGTTGTTCTATAGTGTCTCAAGTTTCTAATGACTCCAAAATAATCCAATTTGATTTAGTATTCAAATTTATGCTCAAAATACCACATACTATGTACATTTGACATTTTGACTAATGCATGATCATGTCTCCAAGTTGTACACCTCATAACTCTCAATTGCACTATCCAAAAATTTCAAACTTCATACCAATTTAAAGCTAAGATAAAAATCTTCAACTTTAGTGAAGACACCTCAGTCTAATTCGGCCTAAATCAATAAATTTTATTCAATAACTATAGGACATGATTTCTGTCTCTGACAGTGCTTCAGCTTAAGCTACAACACTTTCATGCCAATTTTGAAAATCATAAAGACAGAATAAAAATTTGTCTTCTTCACACAAGTTGTAGAATTATGTCTCTAGTTCAATTTAAAAGAAGAATCATTTCATTTAGAAATCTACAGATCAAAATATAACTAAAATACTAAAGCATGTTCAGAACATTTCAGTCATCAAATTCCAGAACACCTCAACATTTTCATCTTAACACCCCCCTTTTCGGGATAACTTTGCGTGATCTTTATGAGAAGGAAAATGGTGTATTTCAGTAACACTTTCTTGTAGACAATTGTTCCAATATGTTTCCAGTTTGTAATAACACCAAAATTGTACAATTTGAGTTAGTATACTGAAAGTTATATCCAAAAGAGTTCAGAATGTTTTTAAACTATAACAAATTCCTCACTCTAATTCCAGCCAGATTTTGAGATGCTTAGAGATAGAATTAACATTTGGTTTCTTCTGAAAAGTTGTATACATATGTCTCTAGTTTAATTTGAATTAAGAATAAACTCATTTAGAAATGTACAGATCAAGTTATTGAAGTGAATCACACGTTAACACAATACTTAGTAATGATAGATAGATGCACAAGAAGGAAGTTGAATTGTGGTAAACTTTTCGTTAAACCCCTTTTGAAAAATTCTTTGCTAAACCCCTTTTTGAAAAATTCTTTGTTTTAGAACAAAACTTGTTCGTTTCAAAAGAACTATTGTAAATCATGTTTGTAAAAGATTTTCTGAAACTCGCGTAAAACAGTAATATCAAAAATCACGTTTAAGAGAGAGAGAGAGAGTTGAGAGATTTTGACACAGTAATTTTTATACTGGTTCACCCCAAACCGTGGGCTACGTCTAGTCCTCAGATGTCTTTCTGAGATTTCACTATCTCTCAAAACTTTACAAGTATTCTTTGTTTCCGAGCCTCTTCAGGTCTCTTATAGTCAGTATTCTTTCACTCTTAGCCTCTTTAGGCTATCTGCACTACTTTCAACTGAAAGTTTTTTTGAGCTTTGTTACTAAAAAAAATAGCTATAGATTTTTCGCACAGAAATTTCTCTTGAGAATTGCTAAGCTTTTTTAATTTGGCTAACTTTGCAATCTTCGACTCCGACTTGTATTTATAATTTTTGTCTCCAACTGCTTCTTGAATCTTCAAAGAAACGATTATTTAGTTGAGTTCTGTAACTAACTCAAATTGATGCATCTATTGATTTCTTTCGTCTGTTTTTCGTATTTGCCTTCCGTCAGCTTTTTCATCTTAGCTTCTGTCTGCTTTTCATATTTGCCTTCCGTTTGCTTTTTGTATTTGCCTTCCGCCTGCTTTTTGTATTTGCCTTCCGTTTGCTTTTTCTTTTTAGCTTCTGTCTGCTTTTTCATTTTAGTTTCTGTCTGCCTTTTGTATTTGCCTTCCGTCTGCTTTTTCATTTTAGCTTCCCCATTTGTTTTTCATCAAAATCATTTAGTGAAGTCATTCTGACTTAATAGAAACTAACTCCAAATCAAGCACAAAAATAAAGTATGGACACGCACATTTTGGCAGCAGAGGAGAGCATGGAGAAGACAAAAATATCTTGACGAAAACCGCTAGAGAAGACAACGACAATGGCCTGAGATGTAGCAGTTCCACACGACATAGCGCCAGATCTGAAGGAAGAAGAAGGAGGAAATGGAAGATGGGGAGAGGGGAGGGGACTCGGGTAGGCGTTTTAAGGATAACAAAATGACGTCGTTTGGTTTAAAACCAAACGAAGTCGTTTTGTTATAATTAAAAATGTTCAAGCGTTCAATAGAGGCAAACAACAGACGACAATGTATAGCTTTACAATTTACCGACGGAATTATTGACAAAAATTTTCATCGAAAAACTAAAATTTGTTATTCTGCTAGCATTTCCCACCTTATTTATCGATGGTAATTTCATACCGTTGCTAAATATCGTCATCAATTCAGTTTCTTCTAAATTTAGCGACGGATATTGCAACCGTTGCTAAACGAAAATTTTCCAGACAACTTTTTCGACGGCTATAGGATTTCCGTTTTCCATTGCTAACTCATACTTTTCTTGTAGTGAAAGGATCTTAAAGTATAGCACCTACATACCATTGTGTTAGGGTTATATTCAAAGATAATTAATTTTGTTTTTCCTTCACCACCTTATACATCCCTATGTTCTACCTTTGACCATGCAATACTCCTAAAATCCTCAAAATAAGTAGGGTTGGAAACCTTGGGTATTAAACATATATAGCTCCTATTTATCTCTTGCTCATGTGAAGAATTCCATTATAACTCTATTCACCATGGGACTAGTTTCCTACCAAGTCTTTTGAAAAAAGAAACCATTGAAGACACTTAGACCTAGGGATTTATTAGGATTCATCTAGAAAACTACATGATATTTTTTTTTGTCTCCAATAGATTTAGTGAGAAAGTCTGATTGCTTTTGGATTATCCTCTTCTTGATGAAGGGAAGTAACAGAGGGGAATTTGGTAAATTGTTGGAATAATCTCTTAAAATGCTTCTAAGCTTTAATAAGAATATCCTTTTGTTAAGTGATTATAGAACAATGAGGCATTATTGGTAAACAGATTCTATTAGCATTCTTTGTGTCCAAAATAGAGTTGAAGAAGAACTTAGTACACTTTACCCTACCTTTTAGCCAATTGACATTGGCTTTTTATTCCAATAGGTAGAGTGTTGATAGCTGATAGATAGTCTCTTACATGTTCCTTCTCCTTGTTTAATAATAAATCATTAATAGGATTCTTAAGTATTTCCCTCTGGCCTCGTTAGTCCTATTAATAAATTATTGTGTGGTAGAGCCTTTTTTAATTATTAGACATTTCATTTCTAGTTTCGCCTCTACTCACGTCTTTTTACAATAACTTTTAGGGCTTTTAGGAGATACACGGTGTGATACACGATATGTACTGGACCATGTGTATAACCCAAAATCTCTAGAATTTGCAATTCTATACTGGCTAAGAGACATATATAGTCGTGTATCCTTTAATTGCTTCGAATCTTGTTTTTATATCATGTTTTCATCCAAATTATTCTCCTTTATATCTGTGAAGGCAATTATGACCTATAAATGCATTTGGAGAAAAATGAAGTACAAAATATACAATAAAACTATAAAAATCAAGCAAAAATGCGTCAATTATGAGATATAAATATAGTTAATTATGCATTTATCAATCATCCCCACACTTAAGCTTTTGTGTGTCCTCAAGCAAAATATAATCGAAATTATAAATCTTACAACATCTATCCTTCATTAATCTTAACTTGTCCATTCATACTATAAATCATCGTGTCATATTAATGAAATTAACATACAATTATAGTCAAGTTATCCTAAAATTAACTTCCTAAGCAATATTAATGGTAATCATATCAATGATTGCATTGGAATCAAAAGAATAAACCTTTACACCCTCATAAAGATTTCACTCAATGCACTTAATTGTTTAAGGTGAAAAGTATCAAACACTTAATAAATTCACAATAAAACTCTTACCATATACTTGCAATATTATCACATTGACCGTGCGTCGTTTCGCTAGTCAAAATAAAATAACTAGACTACTACTGTAGCAGTGGTAAGTCTAGGTCGATCTACAGAGAGTGTGTGTAAAGTTTATGAAATGAAATTAATCGATGTTTACACTTAACAGGGGGTTTTGGATTTTTGGAATAAGAAAAATAAAATAAAACTAAATAACAAAAACAAATTAAAGAAAACATGCAATAAAATGATAAATGTGGGGAATTCGGTAGGGATGCGATTCTTTGGTTCATTCTCGGCCTACACCCTGATTAAACATATTTTATTAATTTATCGTTGTTTAACCTCCCCTAGAAACTATTAATTGTGGGTTAAAAATTAACCCGACTTTTCCCTTAGGTTTTGCTTAATCAAGATACAATCGTTAATTAAACCTAACCATTTAACAACCTAGGATACAATCTCTAGATTTAATTAGGCAGTAGCATTACGAATTAGAAAAACTGATTAATCAACGCAACAACCATATACGATGCGTCATTTAAACCAGGTCATATTATCCTTAATGATTACGAATCATTAGTCCCTACACATGAATTTCAACATAACAATTATGGATTATATCGAAGTTCTAGCAATGGGTTTGAAATTAACAATTTAATGAATGCATTAAAATCATCAAATCACAATACACAATGGGTTCATCCACAAATAACCGAATAATAATGAAAATCTAGTTATCTATACACAATACCCAAATCAATTAAAATAGAATAACACAATCAATTTCTAATGAGAGAAAGAAACAAAAAAATAATAATAAAATTACTTAACCAGGATCGTCGGCATTGATGTTACCACCAAACTGGTGTCGGGACGTCTAACTCTTCATAAGTCTTTCTTGAAAAAATGCATCAGCCCCCATCTTAATGCCTACCCAAAAATCCCCTTAGTCTCCTTCACGCACCCCTCCTTCAAAAACTGAGCAATCTAACAATAGACTTGAAAAATGTGTTTAACTAAAATATATCAACGGGTACACTTAACACCATTCGTGATCATAACAATCTACAACTTTGCATATCATTTCATTTCTGCACCACTAATGTTCACATGCAAAATCATGAATCAAAGAACTTTTTAGGGTTGTAATCTGGGCAAAGGTGAGGTGAGATATATTTGGGTTAAGTAGCATAAAAGTCATCAAAGCTAGTGAAACAAAAGTAACACTCAATCAAAAACTAGGTACCGTCAGCTATGACGAAT
>JANZLX010000007.1:8277920-8291608 GCA_025531955.1 Erythroxylum orinocense | reverse complement strand
GGAGTCATCAATGTCATTTGTTATAATCAGTCAACTTGGGGATCAAGAAACTATGATTAATCAAAGGTTGACATGTATCATGCCTTGTGATTAATCTTGATATCGTGTTACAAAAGGACTGAGCTTATAACTATAGTTACAGGTTAAATCGGATTATCGATCCTCATTTGATTTGGGTAGTCATAATGTCTTGCTAGAGGTCGCTCATGACTTATGGGCCTTGAAGTGTGATCAAGCCCATTGCCAACATCAAATGAGTCTACAGGGTCGCACACAAAGAATGATGTGATCTGGGATTATTCTCTTGGGCCTAATCTATTAGGAATTGAATAAATATATGTGGATATATTTATTGGGCTAGATTGAATTAAGTTGTTAAGCTTTTATTATATGAGATATAATGGGCTGAAACTTATTAGGCTTCAATGGGATTAGGGTTTCTCTATAAATAGAGAAGCTTAGGTCTCATTAGGAGGATGACAAAAATAAGACACAATTGTCATGAAACCCTAGCCACCATCTAAGAGGAAAATCGTGCGGCGTTCAGAAAGAGTTTCAAGACGTGCTAGCACACTCCAACTGCAGCCCGAATCGTGCATACTCGTGTGGATACCGGTAAAGGGCATTCGCGTTTGCAATGTCTTGGGATCTGAAAAAGAATCAACCTATCCATGGAAATAATGTATTTTCGTACATCCTTAATCTTTTCGATTATACTTCATGTTGTTGTATGGTCCTTTCCGCAGTGTATTGTGAATACTCAGACCGTACGCGTTCCAACACTTTTAAAGTAGACCTACGAAAAGTCTATGATTCTATTCATTGGGAGTTCCTTCAAAATGTGTTAGTAACTATTGGATGCCCTCCCCATTTTATTCATTGGATTCAGGAGTTTATTACTTCTCCAGCTTATGCTATCCTTATCAATGGAGCCCCTACAAAATTCTTTCTAGGCAAATCAGGGTTGCGACAAGGAGACCCGCTCTCCCCCATTCTCTTCATCATTTGTGTGGAGGTGTTCACTAGAAGTTTAAATGTTTCCATTAGGGATAGTCCCTCTTTCCAGTATCACTGGCGTTGTTAAACCCTTAAGCTCACTCATCTCCTTTTCGCGGATGATCTCTTATTGTTTTTTCATGGATATTTAGTCTCAGTCCAAATTCTTCTTGATTGTTCAGGGGCTTTTTCTCGTGTTTCTGGTGTGGTTATGAATGCGAATAAGAGTCAGCTTTTTGTTTCCCCGGAGGTGAGTTCTTTGGTTCCTCATCTCGAAAGCATGTCGGGGCTTAAATTAGGTCGCCTTCCTATTTGTTATCTGGGGCTACCCCTTATTTCGAGCCGGCTTTCTAGGAGAGAGTGTATCCCTTTGTTAGATAAAATTGATTGTAGAGTGAATAGTTGGACCCACAAACACCTCTCCTATGCGGGTTGGGTCCAGTTAGTGATTTCGGTCCTATATTCCTTTCAGGCTTACTGGGCAAGTATTTTCATCCTCTCTTCCTCTATTTATAAGGAAATTGACAAAAAGCTTAGGAAATTCCTTTGGTCGGGGTCAGGAGAGAAAAAAACTGCAGCTAAAGTTAGTTGGAATGATGTGTCTAGGCCTAAACAAGAGGGGGGTCTAGGTTTTAAACACCTTTCTAGCTAGAATAAAGTGTTCATTGAGAAAAGAATTTGGTTTCTTTTTACTGATAGGGAAGTGTTATGGGTTAAGTGGGTACACACTGTTATTTTGCGTAGGAAAAATTTCTGGTCTATTTCTCCTAGTAATAGTCATTCCTAGAGTTGGCGGAAAATTTTATCTGTTAGAGATCAACTTGGGGACTAATTTCAATTTAGAATTGGGAATGGTATTGCTACTTATCTTTGGCAGGACCCTTGGCACCCGAGTGGAATCCTTTTGGTTCAATCGACCCCGCGGTTGATTAATAGGTCGGATCTTCCTTTGAATGCCAGAGTTTCAGACGTTATTTGGCGCGAGGAATGGAGGTGGCATCAAGTAAATGTGGAGCCTATTCATTCCCTATCTCCCATTCCTTATAACCTCGATCCTTCCAGTGAGGACCGCCTAGAATGGCTAACCAGCTCTTCCAAACGGTATACAAACGATTCAGCTTATAACCATTTGAGACCGACCCGCCCGACGGTGCCTTGGTATCCTTTAGTTTGGCATAAGGGGAATAGTCCTCGTTGTTCCTTCATCTTTTATTTGGCTTTCTTAAACAAATTGCATACTAGGGATAAGCTCCAGTTCCTCCACACCCCTAATCGTTGTTCCCTGTGTGTTATGGATTCTGAGACTACTGACCATATTTTCTTTCATTGTGCTTTCTCCCGTGTGGTTTAGGCCAATACCCTACTCCACTTTCACCTAGCCAGTTTAAATTTTCCTAATCTCCGCGCTATTTTACATTGATTTAACCAGCTACCCACAGTTTCCACTAGTGATTTGCAGATCTTTTGTGTTGTCCTGTCGGTTGTTATGTATAACCTGTGGTATGAACGCAACCTTCGTACCTTTCGTGATGAAGCTTCAGATATAGGGCGGGTTACCTCGCAGGTGATCTTACAAGCTATAGAACAGCTCCGCCTAAGCACTGAGGGAAGGTAAATATGAATGTCTTCGGTTTATTATTATTATTTTTTCTTCTGCTACTATTGCAGGTTCAGGGTCTTCCCTGGGTCAATAAGGAGGAGGGGTTATTCCCTCCTATTGGCGTTGATCAAGGGTCCAGGTGGTGTTTCTTCTCCTTGAGGCTATTACTAGTTAATTGTGTTTTCTGGTGGGGATCACTGGTGGATGTAGCATTGGTTTCTGGTTGTTGTATTTTGTTGCTGGTCATTGTATGGTAGGATCTTGGTTGGTGGGGTGATTGTTATTAGGGTCTTGAATGAGTGCTGTCGGGCTGCTCGAGAAGCGTGCGCTTTCTGGTTTGTGTTTGAACCTTGGGTTCTCCTCTGTGTAACCTGTGTAGGTTGTGGTCTCTGGAACATCCTTTACTATGTATATAACATTTCTATATTTTTTATAAGATTTTTTATGATTTACCAAAAAGTAATAATAATAATAATAATAATAATAATAATAATAATAATAAGATAATTAGTTTTGTATAATAAAATTAATAATAAAAATAATAATATTAATAATAATAATAACCAGAAAATTTATAACAATTATTAATAATGATAACAATAATTAATAATTAATAATAACAATTACAATAATAATAATAAGTACAAAATAATTAATAAAAAAATTAATAATAAGTACAAAATTTGAAATACTTAATAATAATAATAATAATAATAATATGATAACTAATTTCGTATAATAAATTTAATAATAAAAATAATAATACTAATAATAAGTAGAAAATTTATAGCAATAATAAATAATAAAATAAAAATTATTAATAATTAATAATAAAAACATTAATAACAATATTAATAATAATAAGTACAAAATTTATAATAATAATAATAATAATTAAGAATAAGAATAAGAATAATAATAAGTACAAAGTTTAAAATAATTATTAACAATTAATAATAATAATAATAATAATAATAAAATTAATTTGGTGTAATAAAATTTATAATAAAAGTAATAATAGTAAGAATAGTAAGAATAATAATAATAAGTAGAGAATTTATAACAATAATTAATAATAATAATAATAAACTAAAAAATTTATAATAATAATAATAAGATAATTAATTTCGTATAATAAATTTAATAAAATAATAATAATAAGTAAAAAATTTATAATTAATTAATAATAATAATAATAATGAGTTTAATAATATAATTAAGAATAAAAAATTGATAATTTAATAATATGTAGAAAATTTATAACAATATTTAATATAATAAGAATAATAAAGTTAATAATAATAATAATAATAATAATAATATAATGATAAGGACTTTTTGGTCTTTTTGTTACTGATTTCATTCTTATTCCAAGTTTATATTTTCAAACCAAACATTGGAATAGAGATTTTTTCTATATTCTATTCCCTAAACCAAACAAAGTAATACTCATTCTGTTCTATTCCTTGTTTTTTCTATTCCTAGGAATAGCTATTTTATTCCCTATCTATTCGATTCCTTAAACCAAGCAGGCCATTAAAGAGAGTTATTGGTGGCAGGGATAAAGAGAGAGATACTGGAATTTATGGCCATATGCCTTCCCTGTCAACAAATTAAGGTAAAGTATCGGAAACCAGTTGGTATGTTACAGTCTTTGCCTATTCCAGAATGGAAGTGGAAGCATGTGACAATGGATTTTGTAGTTGGACTACCTCATACATTGAAGGGTCATAATGCTATTTGGGTCATAGAGGATAGATTGACAAAGTCTGCTCATTTTTTGCCTGTCCACATAACTTACCATTGGAGAAATTGGAAAAACTGTATATCGATGAGATTGTGAAGCTGCACGAGGTGTCAGTTTCTATAATATCATATAGGGATCCAAGGTTCATCTCACAATTTTGGTCGAAATTCTAGGAATCTTTAGGGACTAAACTGAAGTATAGGTATGCCTTCTAGCCCCAGACCGATGGCCAGTCAGAGAGGACCATTCAGACATTGGAGGACATGCTGAGAGTATGTGTGAAGGAATTACAAGGGAGTTGGGACCAACACTTACCTTTGATAGAGTTTGCTTATAACAATAATTATCAGTCAAGTATCGGTATGCCACCATATGAAGCACTTTATGGGACAAAATACAGGACACCTCTATATTAGGATGATGTTAGACCCCGTTTCTGAAGCCCAACATCCGGAATCATAAACTGGAATTACAAATTGATTTCTTAATATAATTTGTAGCCCTATGTCTCTAGTTTACTCCAAATCAAAAATCATCTTATTCGGATGTCTAGAGAAGAAGTTATTGTCAAAGGAAATAAGACTGTTCAGTTTGCAATTTCTCTCGGTTGTTCAAACAAATACTTACTTATATACCTATCATCTTCATCCTCTGTGCTTAAGTCACAAATGGATCAGACAGATTAAATAAATCAGATGCATCTAAGCAAGACGTAAACGAATTACACAAGTCTATGTAAGACGTAGACGAAGTGTACACGTCTAAGCAAGATGCAGACGAAGTAGATTCCTAAGACACAGACGAAAGGATTCAATCAAAGCTTAATTAGATGATGGATTTAGTCAAAGCAAAGCTTCGACTCAGATGGAGGGATACAGTCAAGCTGAATCAAACGATGGATTCAGTTAAAGCAGAATCCGACGATGGATTCAGTGACGGAAGGATTCAGTCAAGCTGAATCAGACGATGGATTCAATCAAAGCTGAGCTTTAACTTAGAAGTAGTTATAACTGAGTTTTGACTTAGATAGAGGGATTCAACCAAGATGAATTATACGATGGATTCAACCAAAGCTAAGCTTTAACTTAGACGCAGTCAAAGCTAAGCTTTAACTCAAATGGAGGGATTCCTATAGGGTCTTACTCATATCACCTAAAGTTCTAAATCACTAACTACAATCTCCAAAGCATCTCCAATGGTTTCTACATCCATTCAAACATCCCTATCACTCATACTCTTTCCAAATTTGCTTCTTCTAATGCAATATCACTCCTTAAACATTCAATTACCAATTTGGTTATATTAAACTCCCAATTCTAAACTCAAATGACTCATCCTTACTATAGTTGTTCTGTGTATATATATATACCTCCCGTTAGGTTCTGCTTGTTTTCGGAGCCCAACACTTAGTTCCTTGTAACACTTGAACGTGGTTCCTTGTAGGGTTATTTCAATGTAACCCCATTAGCCATCATCC
The DNA here is from genome assembly GCA_025531955.1 of Erythroxylum orinocense. Lineage (NCBI taxonomy): Eukaryota > Viridiplantae > Streptophyta > Magnoliopsida > Malpighiales > Erythroxylaceae > Erythroxylum > Erythroxylum orinocense. The sequence continues at coordinate 8,285,788 of JANZLX010000007.1, read as the reverse complement.
CACAAGGGTGACATGCCTCACTAGTCAAACACCAAATCACAAATTGACTTCTTTATAACACTCGTAGCTCTATGTCTCTAGTTTATTTTGAAATGAGAACCATCTCATTCGGAGCTCCATAGCTCAACATATGCTTGAAAATCCAAAGCATGTTCATAACCCGGTCATGCTCTTTCAGCCGATCCCTCACTTTATTCAATCAATCTTTTTCCAATGAACCCTAAAGGATTAAAATTTTTATGGAGAGGTAGAACAATTTCTTATGAATCTATTGCTTTAAGAATCATTTAATTTGGAAGTCGGGTTGTGAAGTTATGGCCAAAAGAATCAACCATGATCATGTCCTCAATCACATTGTACCTATCTAGGGACAATTGGCGTAGCTTTCACTAGGAATGTCGGATTGAGTTCATTCTTAGACGGTTTGAAAGAGGACTTCTAGATCTACAATTGTTGTGAAGACTCCAAAGTGATATTCTATCATTTGTATAAGACACGGCCCGTGTGAAATTAGATGGTCAAACCGTGTAACTTTCGGGTCTGATTGTGCCTCTGCGTTAAGAACACACAGCCTATGTGAATTTACATGAACAGACCACATAACCTTCGGGTTTGACTGTGCTTCTATGTTAGGAACACACGGACTGTGTAAATTTAACCTTTGGGTTTGACGATTTCGTTTGGAGGTTCAAGACACAGACTGTGTGAATCCACATGGGCAAACCGTGTAACTTTTGAGTCTGGTTATTTTTTCAGCATCAATAATACACAATCTGTGTGAATATACAAGGGCAGACCATGTAGCTTTTGACTCTGCTAAATTTTCCCCTCTCCAAAAACCTTTCCAATAGATCCTACCTCCATCCTAGCATCCCTTTTACCCATCATCATCCCAAATTCAACTCTCCTAGCACGATATCACTTCATATACTCTAGTTATTCAGGATGCACATCCTATGCAACATCACATACTCAAATGATCATAACTCTCAACTTCGATATCCAAAAATTGCATACTTTATATCGTTGGAAAGTTATAAAGACAAGTTACAACTCCGTGTAGACAACTTTGTCTAATTCAACCTAAGTCGTTACAGTTTTTCCTTTGAGTTTAGAACCCAATTTCTACACCTACGAAAACTTGAAAATTTGCACTATACAAACTTGGAGTGTCATGAGCATAACCATTCAACTACCAATATTATTTCATTAAACTCTTTAGTCTCCACTCATTTGACTAATCACTTATAACTAATTCTCATCATTCACAAAATCCTCTCTTTCTTTTCCATAATATCTCACTTATATATATAACAATAGTTCATGTTCAAGATTCATCATTTCAAGTTGATAACAGCTAGTATGCCTAATTCCATCTCAACATCATCCATACACAATTCATATTTCATTAACATCATAAAGTAAATGTTTACAAAGCTTTGATAGCATCTCATACAATAATACATCCAAAATCCCCCAAAATATATAAGATACTTGAATGGTAATTCCTCAAAATGCAACTACAACCTTGTTTTACATAAATTACTCCAAAAGAAGCAAAACATGCAAACTCAGAGTGATGCCTTGACTCACTTTCACTCGATCTCATTCTCTTCACCTGAGGATGGGACAGAAAGTGGGGGTGAGCTTAAAGCTCGTGGGTAACAAATTTATAACTAAGAAATAAGCAAAAACCATTAAAATATTTATTTCCATTGTAAAATTCACATTGAAATCCATGTAACACACATTTTTCCCAAATTCACAACTTATCAAGCAATTCATAAACATCATAAATCATGAATTCATCAAACTTGTCACAAATCAAAAACACATAAGCACATCAGAAATGATTTGGGGAGATCCATAAATATGACAAGCTACTCAATTCGACATAGTCGTACTGTGAGCTTGAGGGAGTCTATGAAGGAGCTCCATGCCACTAGCGGGCAGGCGGGAGAAGCCTTTAACTTAGTCAACTTGGAAGTGACATTTTTTAATGGACTACACCAAAATAACATGTAATTCATGAACTTGAAAACAGAATGCCCAAATGGCAACATTTTGGGAACTTGTTTTTATGAACATGAAATTTTGTAAAAACCCTTTCATCTAGCTATTCACAATTCATCATCAAAATTTCATACACCAAACATGTAGCAATTTCTCAAATCAATCACAAGCAATAAAAGCAACATTTATGAAGTCATTGAAATCATTTTATTCTCTTGATTCAAAAGAAAAAATTAGTGGCTCATTACTCAATTATAAACATGGATCCACCTTAATTTCCTTGCTTGAAAACTTTGCCCAAAATGGTTCTACTCTTGCTCCTCTTTCCTCTTTTGATTTCCTTTATCAAAGACAAAATTTCTCATTCAATAGAAATTCAAATTGGAGAACCCATAAGACATATTTACTAAATTTGATCCTAGAATTCTTAAACCCATACATTTCTTAAGCTATATGAACTAAAACCCTTTCAAAAATCCAAAAGATTTAACACAAACTTACCTTGAATCTTCACCAATGAAGAGTTTCTTAGCTTAAATGAGAGCTCTAATCCTCCTCTTCCTTTTTTCCTTCTTGAACAACTTGAAAATCCCTCTTGAAAACCAAGAAATGTGAAACCCTAGCTTTTCCTTCTTCCTTTCTTTCAAAACTAAACCCTCTCCTTACTTTCTCTCTAAATTTTTGTTTCTTCTCTTCTTCTCCCTTTCAATCCACGTTTTCTACTTCTTAAAAAGCAAGACAACTACTCCTTTTTCCTATAATACCCTTAATGAGTGTGAAAAGACCCTCTTACCCTTATTTATATGCCTTGTAACTTAAATGCTTAAGTGAACTACCAAAAATACCCTTATACAATCTTACTATCTTAACTAATGATCATGGGAAAATTGAAGGAATTTGATAACACTTCGTTCTAGAAAAATGTTCCTAATTGTCTCAATTTTCTAATGACATCAAAATCATTCAATTTGGTTCCATATTCTAAAAGTTATACCCCAAATATTTTCGGACTGTTCTTATTATAAAATAATATTTTGTAATCAACTTCCATCTGAAAATTGATATTCTTAGAGACTGAATTAAAACTCAATTTCATCAAACCATTTGTAGCCCTAACTCTCTAATTTAACCCAAATTAAGAATCATCTCATTCGGATAACTAGAGAAAAATTTATGACTAAAACACCGAAGCATACTCAATGAACATATTTCAATTACATTTTCCAACTTTTAACTAGCAGCCTTTCATATATAACCCATTTTATATCTAAACCATCTTTTCTATTTCATTTCAAATTCAAGAATTCTTCTTTTCTTTACACATAAATAATCTCTAATAATTTCTCATTTAATAGAAAAGTTCAGTCCAACACCTCCTATGCAGTATCACCCTGGAAGTCAGAACACAATTTCTACACCTATGAAAAACTTGAACATGCAATAAAAAGACTTTGATAGTCATAGACAAAATGTCAACATATTTCCTTAACATAAAAAAGATAAGAATTTTCCAAAGCTTTAATGGGAATTTCGAGTTACAAATACAATTATAATCCAAAACTTACAAAGTTTACATAAACTAGAATTTGCTCAAAATGCGACTAAAGCCTTATTTTACAAAACTAGCTTCAAAATACTAAAACATTTCAAAAGTGGAGTTGTTGGACCCTAAACATTTCTTAGAAGTTAGAACTATTATATGTGAAATGTTGGAAGTTAAAAGTTGGAAAATGTTGTTGGAACATGTTCATTGAGCATGCTTCGGTATTTTAGCCATAGCTTTTCCTCTAGCTATCCAAATGAGATGATTCTTGATTTGGATTAAACTAGAGAAATAGGGTTACAAATTATCTGATGAAATCAAGTTCTAATTCAGTCTCCAAAAATTTCAAATTTTGTATGGAAGTTGAGCATACAATATTGTTTTAGTATAACATAGTTCAGAAATGTTTGGGATATAACTTTCAAATTTTCGAACCAAATTGAATGATTTTGGTGTCATTATAAAATTAAGACAATGAGGAACATTTTTCTAGAAGGAAGTATTACCAAATTCCTTCAATTTTGCCACAATCATTAGTTAAGAAATTAGAAGTATAAGACGTTAGTTTTAAGACCAAAGGAGGGTAAATATGGAAAGACTACTTAAATGAGGGGCAAAATGGAAAAGACAACTAAAATTTTGTCTTAAAAATAGAAGAAGAAGAGAGGGATTCATGAGAATAAGAAAGAAGAAGAAGAAAGCAACGTGAAATAGAGAAAAGAAGGACAAAATGTGAACGAAGAGGAAAAGAGAGAGAGTTCGTAAAAGAGTGCAAAAGAAGAAGGAAAGAAGAAAAAGATTTGTTCAAGGTAAACTTCATTTTCTTCTTACTTTGCTAGAGAAGGAGGTAGAAAGAGAAAAATGGGTTTTGTGTTAGGAATGAATGGAGAAAGAATATGGTTTAATGAAACCCACTTGATGTTAGGGTTTCTAAGCTAGGGTTTTCTAACCTAGATGGATTATAGGTAGCTTAGGTGTGAGCATGATTTATGTTGATTTCATTTGTTGTGATTTTGAAGTTTTAGGGATTTTTTAATGGAATTGAAATTGAATGGAAAATTGGGTTGTGTTAGGAAATCAAGGACAACCTACCCAAGAGCAAGAGGAAGGGACCCATTGAATTTAGATTTTCAAGAGTATAAGGTGGGTAATTTATTTATAGTTATTGTGTAATGAGCAAAATGCTTGTGTGTGCATATATGTGTATGTATATGTTTGAATTGATAAGTTATGAATTGCTATGATGTGTTTTATGTTATGTTATGGCATTGAAAGATGTATGGCATTGTGATAAAGATTGAATTGTGAGCATGATTATGCTATGCCTTTTATCATGGCATTTTGATTGAATGGAAAGAAGAAAAAGCATGAGAATATGAGATTGTGAATGATTGAATTAAGCATGAGAATGTGAGATTGTGAATGATTAAATTAAGTACGTGATTTGATTGTGTTTGGGTGAGAGAGGAACCGTTTCGTAGTCACGTGCACGTCAACGTTAAGCCTTCTCCCGACTGCCCGCTTATGGCCCACGAGATCTGAAAAGTGGACTCGTTTCATTCACAGAGTAAACTTCGGTTTCTCTATTTTTTACAGAACCCTCGAGCCAAATTGTGTGTGCATTTGCGTTTTGACGTGTTAAGATATGATAAAGTTAAGTATTATGCTTTGATGCAAAATGACATCCAATATGCTTAATGTGATGACCTATTGAATTATGAGTTGTGAATGTTGAACTTACATCGTTGGATTAAATGAATATGCTTAGATGGATAAATGCATATATGTATGATTGTGTGGCTCATCGCCAATGGCTATAAATATATTAGCCAGTGAGTTGTGTAGCTCAACCCATCATTTTTTCCTTCTCAGGTGCAAAATGATAAAATTAGCGATCCTTGCAAGGCAATTGGACACCTCCGAGATAGTTGCTTTTGTACTAAGCTAGTTCTAACACTTTTGTATAGCTTGTTAAGCATGCCAAACATTGAGAATCCATTTGTATTTTTTTTAAGTTTGTGATGTGTATATTGATATGTAAATAAAGCTTGTTCAAATATTTATTTTACTTAGTAATGAGATGTGAAATTGAGGATTTCCTTTTGTATATGAATATGTCTTTTTAAAGGTTGAGTATGATGAGTGTGGAAGTGTAATGTTTGTACGCATGTGCTTCTTCGTTGAGATTACGAATTGTTGTTCATTTTGGAATAGGATGTTAGAGATTAGAAAGGTGTTATAGGATCACTCATTTGAGGTGGGATTCAAAAGTTTAACGAAAATTATTTTGTGGTTGAATTGATATGAGTAGATATTGCATTTTGCAAGTTCATAGGTGTGGAAATTATGTTTTGAAATCAAGGGAAAACTGTATCAATATAGGCCGTATTAGACAAAGTAGTCTTCTTGAAATTTGTATTTTATCCTCTTATCTTTCCAACGCTATAAAGTATGTAAATTTTGGACATTGGAGTTGAGAGATATGAGCATTATAAGTGATGATGCTGCATAGGAAGTATGAACACGACAGCTATGGAGAATGATGAGAGTTTGTGTATGTTATGAGTCACTTGAGTTGAAGTTACTTGGAGTTTAATGCACTCAAATTGGTAATTGAATGTTTAAAGAGTGATATTACATTAGAAGAAGTGAATTTGGAAAGATTGTGTGTGATGAATCCTTTGAAGTTGAGATTCAAGACTTAATGAGATGTTTTTAGTAGTTAAATGGATTTGAATTGGTTTTTTGCACTAGAATGGTGGTATTGGAGAAGAGTATAAGGAAAGGGGATGTTAGGATGAGTTAGGATCCTTTGGAGGGGTTTTGGAGGTTGAAAATTTTGTTTCACCCGAAGGTTACACGGCCTGCCTGTGTAAAATCCCACAGGCCGTGTGTTTCTAGCGCAAGAGCACTATTACACCCAAAGGTTACACGGCCTGCCTGTGTTGGGTTACAAGTGCTGTGTGTTTTGAACCTACAAATGACATAATTTCATTTTGGTGTCTTCATAAAAGTTGTAGATCTAGAAGTCTTCTTTCCAACCGTATAAACACAAAGTCAATCAGACATCTATAGTGAGAATTATGGCAATTGTACCAAGGTATGTACATTATGAGAAAGGATATGAACATGTTGAATTTGTTTGGCCATAACTTCTTCATCCGACCTTCGATTGAGGTGATTATTGAGGCAATAGATTCCTAAACGTTTTTCTAACTTTTCAACAAAAAAAATTAATAGCCTTTGGTGTTGAATTGAAAAATATTGATGGAAAGAAAATGAGGGATCGGATGGAAGAGCATGACTAGGTTATGAATATACTTTAGATTTTTAAGCATATCTTAAGCTATAAAGCTCCAAATAAGGGGATTCTTGTTTCAAAATAAACTAGATATATGGAGTTACAATTTTTCTAAAAATTTAAGTGGTGATTTAGGTGTTTGACTAATGTGAGCTTGCTCCTTATGGTGTGGGATGTTATGATAATAAGGATGAAATGTTGAGGGCTAAAGAGATTCCATGGAAATAACCCTATAGGAAATACGCTCACGTCTTATATTTTTGATATTCTGAGTGATTATTGGGCTTTGAAAACGGGGCCCAACAGGAGTGATGTCGTAACCCTTGACTACTCAATCTCTTGCTCTTCACCTAAAGATGGGACAGAATGGGAGGGGTGAGCTTGAAGCTCGTAGGTAACAGTTTTATAACCGGTAACAAGAAAAACCGTTGAAATAATCATTTCTATTGTAAAAATCCACATTAATGCAAATCATGCATGCATCACTCTTGTCAATATATCATGAGCACATAAGCAAATCAAAATGGTTTGGGTAGATCCATAAACACTACGAACTACACAATTCCACATAATGGTCTTATGTAGTCATAAACTTGAGGGAGTCTCTGAAAAAGCTCCGTGCCACTAGCGGGCAGGCAGGAGAAGCCTTTAACTTGGTCAACGTGTAGTGACATACTTGAATGGACTACACCAAACCTACATAACATGTAATTCATGAATTGAAAACAATTTGCCCAAATGGCACATTTTGGAAACTTGATTTCATAAACTTGCTATCCTTTAAAAAATCATTTTCATCTTTCATTTCATAATTCATAACGCAATTCATATACTAAACATTTAGAACATTTTCAAAGCATTCAAAGAGCAATAAATGCATATTTAAAAAGTAGTTGAAATCACTTATTTCCATTTCTTGAAAGAGATGTTAATGGCTTATTACTTAATTATAAAAATGTAACCCACCTTGAATTCCTTGCTTATAACTTGCTCAAATGTGCCTCTCCTCTT
>JANZLX010000007.1:8188872-8204210 GCA_025531955.1 Erythroxylum orinocense | reverse complement strand
ATCATGTGTAATTATGTTAGTATCTAAACTTTCCCTAGTCATAGGATTAATGAGATGGGATATCATTAATCCGGATAAACTTTTATCACATTTTATACTCCTTGATTGGATCAAGAAGTAGATCTCATAAGTTGTAGACATGAGTTGTTTAGAGTTAACATGTGGATGCTTACTAAGGGTAGTATGTAACATCCCACTGCTATAGAGTATATACCAGAACATCCAGAGGACATTCAAGTACATATCCTATGACAATAGTATGCTAGAACAAACATAATCTCTTAAATGACATAATAAAGAATATACAATAGTTAAAAACCTCAACATTTCATTTCATTCATTGATAAAATTTTATAGTGTATTCATTGAAACAAAGATTTACAATCCTTATACAAAAGTTCTACATGATAAAGAAACTACAAAATACAAACTATAACTCCTCTGATGTTAGCTGACAGACCTTTGAGTCATATCTTAATCCAAAATGTTCCTCTAGACAAATCTTAGGAAATAGGTCTCCTGTCTCGTACCTAAAAAGTCACATTGCAATTTTTGATGAGTTTTTTGAGCTCAATGAGTGAACTATCATTGATGATCTCACCCATGTCAAATACACAATATCATACATTTCACATACATTCTTTCAGAACATGAATAATCCAAATAATCATATTACCATGGCACATCACTTTATCATCATAATTTCAGAAAAGATTTTCGTTATTATTTATTGTGACTGAATGCCTTTCAGATACAGATACAGATACAAATACTGGCCCATTAGGCTCAGTTAAATACAAAAATCAGCAAAGCTCTATATGCAGAATTCTGAGCTTAAAGCTCTTTCAAACTGGCTCCTCTGATCATAATGCCTTTATCTGAACATGCATTTTATGAAATGCATCAAATAACAAAATATGCCATGTATAGCATTCACTTATAATGTACGGACAGAATCTCATATTCATCAGACCTCAATCGGGCATTCAACTTTTGTTGAGTATTCAGATATCATTCATAATTCAAATGCAAGCAGATATCATTCAAATTTCATATGCAAACAGAATGCTTCCAATACAATCCTGAATACCAAACTCCTCAGACAGTTCAATATTTAGAAGTTAAACAATTCACAAACAGTTCAATATTTAGAAGTTAAACAGAATAAATCAATCTTAGGAAGATCATCTAGGTTGACTCATAATACGCTCCAATTTATGCTATTTCCTGGATGGTCCGGAAATGTCTGATTGGCATCTGACTTGAGCGTCCAAAATCAGACAATTCACACATAATTCAAATTACAAATTCGATCAATCAAATACTTATTCATTTGTGCATATATATACATATGTCATGTTCATTGCATGCTCAATAACTATTCCAGGTATATTTCCTTAATTCACATATTACGATCATTAGTACTTTAAAACTCATATATGTCTAATTTGAACTTAGGTTAACACCTTAATAAATTATAATATCATCAATCAATCATTCACCAATGTTATTCTAACATTATACGATTATACAATATCCAAACTCTCATTCATTCTTATAACATCTCCAAAATTTCAAACCTAAACATTTGGTAAACAACAATATATTTTTAATGAATTCATATGACAATGAAATTTGTTTGGAGAGGAATATAAATGTGTGAGGAGTTTGTGGTCCAAATTTCAAGTCAATCGGACTTTCGGAGAAGAAGTTAGGATTAAAAGAGTGAAGGGTGTTCAAAGCTGTCAAACAACATAATAACTTCACTGTCATGATCGTGCACTTCCAATTGATCCTCATATATTATGATCATGCACAAGTGCAACCCCTTTCTGTCACAATCGACGTGTACTACCTCTTATTATTCAAGTTTCATTCCGGCTCTTCTAAAAACAAACTTTTGAGACAATTTGGCATGGTCAGTTTGGAAAGGACAAAGAAGAATTTAGGCAAAACATTCTTCTAAACAATTGTTACTTTATGTCTTAAGTTTCTAATGACACAAATTTCATGCAATTTGGTTCTTTATTCTGCAATTTATACCCAAAATACTATAGACTGTTCTCAAACAGTGACGAAATCCAGAGGCTCAACTTTAAGAAAAAATTTGAAACTCTTAGAAATAGAATTAAAATTAGATTCCTTAATGAAAACTATAGCCATATGTCTATAGTTTAATCTAAACTTAAAATAATCCCATTTTTATGTCTAAATATCAAGTTATGGCCAAAATACCAATGCATCTTCGGTGGAAACACTACAGCTAACACATTCTAGCAATTCTTCTTTCACTATCATACATATAGGTTTCATTCTTTTTCAATTCATGCATACTGATTAACATCTTTCTTTAGCATAAAACCACCTTCATTATACTTCAAATCCAGACCTAATTCATCCCTTAATCAATCTATATCCTACAGTTTTCATACACTAAAAACAAAACAGAAAAACTTCTAAGTTCATGCAAAAATTTAAGCACAATCAATCATTAACATCATATGTAATTCTTCCTAATTCATCATCATCAATTCTCTATCATAACATGATATAAACACTAATCATTTACTTACATTTTAAACTCCAATTCCAGCTCAAAAAATCAAGCCAATTCAGTATTCCAAGCAAGCAGAAACATCACACATTCAAGGTAGAATTTGGTTGAATTTTGGCTAGAACATGTGGGTAAATTCAAGCTGATCTTTTACTTAATTTTGTGAGGGTACAACATGGATTTTTGTATAGCAATTGGACATAAGCATGAACGTACATAAGGAGATAAAAGAACTGAGGGTTTCGATGGTGGGTGAGAAGAAAGAAGAAGAGAAATGATATGAGTGAAACTTACTCCTACAGAAACTCACCAACTAAGGTGTTAGGTGTCATGTAATTGAATAGCCATATGTCTTATGGCATGTTCAACACTTATCAAGCATAGGTGCTGCCAAATGTCTCCAACTAACTAGGTCACTTGTCATGTATTACAGTTTCCACTTGTCTATTAGTCAACTATGCCATTTGTCATCAATTTAATTATGCCAAATGTCACTCAATTATAGGCTAAATCATCCAAATTTTTCATGTATTAATTTATCCTACTACTTGGCATTTTTTCTGGTCCTTAACATTTAATTTATACATTTTAATCCATCAATTTCCCAATCTTTAACATTTAATTCCAAATTTCCTAATTAAAATCCAATCATACCAAAATTCAAGACATATCAAAACACAATTCATATCATGATCACTTAACATTTTTCATACCCCGAAATAAGTCAATTGAGTGCATATGCTAACTTATAATGTGCACAAATATCAATTCGTGTATGAATGTTAATGTTATGCATGTATATGCAATATTTCATCTAAGGTTAAACTCTAAGCATATTTTGGAAAAATGAGATATTATATAGTAAGTACATTGAATTAACCTACTATGAGACAATCATATGGATATTCTATTCCAGTGTCAATGATAGTCTCATCATACTAATGATGCAAGTATCATTTGACTTGAGATGCTCAAGGATATCTCAGATGCTGATCATGTGCTTTGACTCCATTCATCGGTGCCTTTCAGGGGTTATTCATAGCGTGGTGATTAGGTATAGCTTGAGGTATTCTGAGGTAATTGAGTAGCCAATAAAAGATGCACCACTCTTGATATAAGGAGATAATACCCACGACCTCTTATCGAGTTCATTACTTGGGAGTCTTCGGTCAGAGTAGATATGTGTTATAAAGAGAGTCTTCAATGATACATAGAGTAATGAGATCCTCAGGACAACATCTAATGTCACTTAGACTAGATGTGACGTAGTCAGTTTAATGAGAGTTGACACTTTGATCATACTCTGAACCAAGTGGGGTATAGATGGTGAAAGAACAAATTGTATGGAAACATTACATATAGAAGGGTTCGTAGTCAAACCACTAAATTTCCGGTCAATTGGAGGTCATAACATGTTGCGAGATACTGCTCTTGACTTAATTGAATTAAGTGTTAATTCAAGTAGTCAACATAATCGGAAACCTAATGGGTCACACACATAGGAGATCTGAAGGATGATAAAACAGTCTTGAATGGTGATTCAAGATATAAGAGAGTGTTTCGAGATTGTATCGCGATGTGATCGTGGTAGAAAACGTTGCATGGAATGGATTAGAAACAAGTGTTGTTGGCTACCAATTTGGTCATTAACTTCCCAAAACTTCTACTAATGCACATTATTCATATTCATTAACTTCCCATAACTTCCATTAATGCATGCTATTCATGACCGTTAACTTCCCATAACTCTCCATTAGTGATGGGGGTTATGGAAGTCCAAATGATGTAGAAAATAGAGATGATTTTCGTGCATCTTGTGTAAGACATAAGTGAAAGACAAGTTCTTTCTTACACACACACACACACACTTTTTCTCTCTAACTCTCACAAGAGTTCTTGTCTTTGCTCGCACAAAGAAATAATTATAGCAATCACCTAGTAAGGTTTCACCCTTCTATCTTCGTGTGGACTTTCATTAAAGACAATCTACGTTGATATTTGTGGTTTACGACAACCTAACATAAAGAAGATTAAAGAATGAAGGAGATCATCATAAAGGTATGTAAACATCTTACATTTCATATTTTTGTTTTCTATATCTATATGCATGAGTAGATATGTATGAGATGCATAATTGAAACATTACAAAGTCAATATAAAGACTTAAATAAGCTTCCAGACAATGATATCTTAAGTTCAATGATATTATTATTTCCCTTGGATTTAAAGAAAACTCCATTGATCAATGTATATATTTAAAGGTTAGCGGCGGTAAGTTTATTTTTCTGATATTGTATGTTGATGATATCTTGCTTGCAGCTAATTATCTTGGTCTATTAAGTGAGACTAAGAAATTTCTCTCTAGTCATTTTAGAATGAAAGATATGGGTGAAGCAACATTTGTAATAAGTATAAAAATATTCCATGATATATCACAATTTTAAAAGGCATATATTAATAAAGTGTTAAGAGAGATTTAAGATGAGCAAGTTTTTTGTATCACCAGTTCCAATTCAAAAAGGGGATAAGTTTAGCCTTATAGAATGTTTAAAAAATGACTTATAACGAAAGCAAATGGAATCAATTCCATATGCATCTATAGTTAGGAGTCTAATGTTTGCTCATGCATCTATGAGACCAGACATAAGTTTTACAGTGAGGATGTTAAGGAGATATCAGAGTAATCTTAGTATGGATCATTTAAAAGATGTAAAGAAAGTTATGATATAATTGTAAGAGGGACCCTAAATGAAGTCAGTAAATGAGACCAACCCTTGTTGAGTGAATCAATCTTTTTTAATCTTTAGTAACATATTTGACGATAGGAACTAAGGAACACATGCTTACTTTTAGGAGGTATGATCACCTTGAGGAGGTTGGATACTCATATTCAAACTTTGCTAGCCATGTAAATATGAGAAAAATCTACTTTTGGCTATATTTATCTATTAGTTAAAAGATCCATCTCGTAGAAGAGTGTGAAGTAGTTTGTAATTGCTGCATTAATTATGGAGGTTGAATTTGTAGTATGCTTTAAGGCCATGATTTAGGCTAAATGGCTATAAAAGTTTATTTCAGGGCTTGGGATTGTCGACATTATAGCCAATCCGCTAAAAATTTATTGTGATAATTCTGTAGCAATTTTCTTTTATGAGAACACCAAGTAGTCCAAAGGTGCTAAATAAATGAAACTAAAATACTTCCTTATTAAAAAGGAGGTTAAAAAATATAAAGTTTTAATATAGCATATTAGCATCGATCTTATATTAGCTGACCATTTAACAAAAGGGTTACCGCCTAAATTTTTTTCTGGTCATGTAAAAAGTATGGGTATTATGTGTGCAGATGATTATTAGACAATAGGCTAAAGGAGCAAAACAACTTTTAATGTTTACACTAACATTTAAATTGGACCCTAACATTTCAGAGTGTTCAAAATGAACCCTAACGTTTACAAAACGTTCAAAATGAACCCTGACATTTAGAAAACATTCGAAATGAACCCTAATCACTAGTGGTGTTAAGCCGCTAGTGTGGATCTCTTTTATAAACATTTTTTGAAATGGGACCCACTGTTTGAGAATTTTTAAAAATAGAGGTGGGTCTAAGCGTTTAAATGAAAGTGAGACCCACTTCTAATTAAACACCTGCTCCTTTTTTTTCCTTCTTTCTTAAATGTCAATCTTGGTGGTGCACATACAGATCCGTCATGGACTTTCCAATAGATTAAGAATGCTATCAATGAATTTATGGATGTGAGTGTCTTTGGTACTGATTTTGTCGTAAAAGTTTAATAAGTTTCAATGTATTAATAATTTTGATTGGTTGCTTGCAGGAGCTTGTGAAAATGGACACTGAAAATTTACACACAAAAAAAAGAAATGAAATGACAAAAATGTATTAATAAGATGGACACCGAAAACTCACCTGCATATATGTAGATATTTCTTAATATGTATAAGAGGATATGTTATGCCGTAAAGGGATTGAACCCTTTGGACATCCGATCCCATTTTTATGCCACAGTTGTTAAGCTCCTTCTCCTTACAACATGTGTTAAGAGGCTCTTATAACCTCATTTACCATCACCAAAAGTTTTATGCTTCTCCAAGGGGGTAGTTTTTATATAAACAAATTTAATTAATGGACAAATTACGGACATCCACAAAGAACAAACAAGTTAAATTGTAAATAAGAAATCGTACTACAATCTTAAGATCTTCCATATAAAAACTCTTTACTTTTCTCTCTATTTTCTTTCTTAAATTTTCTTTCTTTTAATTTCTTTGTTATTTTTGATGCTTTAAATAAGCTTAACTAGCTTGGTACTTTCTTAATGCTTTAAACCAACAAATATTTTCAGTGACCATCAAAGTTACTTCAAATGATCAAGTTTTTGCAATGCAATTCACGCAAATAAGAAAAAGCAAATGCTCATTTCTTGTTTTAATTAACTTATCAGTGCATCTTTAGCTACTTTCACGCAAAATTAAGTAGAACAAATATAAAGATAATCTTGTTAACATTTATTACGTGAGATTTGTAATTTTATAACTTGTTAATTCAAAGCTGTTAGGAGACTAATGTCAAGGAGATTCAAAGCACTGGTTTTTCTTTGTTCCTAGAAAAGAAAGCAAGGTTGAGCTGGTGTTCAATCATTTACTCATCATGATATTTCACATCCTTTGTGTTCTTAATCCCTCTCTCTCTCTCTCTCTCTCTCCCCCTCTATGCTTGCTATGACCCATTCATGTATAACCAATTGTTACATGAAATGTTTCAAAAAGCAAAGGAAATAGGAATAAATGCGTGAAAGAAGACAAGGGAAGATTCATATTGATTGCAATGATTTTGCCTTAGTACCAATTTGTTCCAACATCTATTTAACCATGATATAATGTTTAAGTTGACGAAACGTGTTGTCATCCTATATATGTTGTTATAACCCGTACTATGGGCATCTTATTCTATTCATTTATATGATAGCTAGTACAAAGGCCATCTTGTCTTCTAACTTTCTAGTAATACTATGCCATCTTGTCTTACTAACTTTCTTTCTGCATAGTACTGTTCATTAATTACTATTTTATTAGTTAATACAATAGCCAATCAACTTTCTTTCTGCATGGTGTTGTTCATTAATTACTATTTTGTTAGTTAATATAATAGCTAGTACTGTGGTCATTTTGTCTTCCAGCTTATTTCTATATGGCATTGTTCATTAATTATTTAATTATCGTAAACACCAATGCTTATGATCACCTAGTCCGTTAACAAATAAAGTGAGGGGAAGGAGATTCTTGAAATATTTTTCACTTCATTTATGTGGAAGAAAATTGGGAAGATGAAAAGAAATGCAATTATTGCACAACTAGTATTTATGGTCTCAGTATCATTCTCTTTTTTAAAAAACATTCTATTGCAAGTATATCTGAAATTGCCCAGATTTATGAAATTGTCCAAAAATGTAAGTTTCTTGATGGTTCATTTATACTTGTGCTTTCATTATTATAACCTAATCATCATTAAGATCACATCGAAGAAATCATATTGAGCTTTGGACATGGGAGTATATTGAAGGATAGACAAAGAAAGAGTTGGAACTGGTGTTTTAAAGAAAAAAAACTAGGTTCTTTCCCTCTCTCTTAATATTTGTGTGTCAGTTTTAAGCAGTGTTGGTGAAAAGGAAACGTAGTTATTGGTAATTAAAATTCGAATCAAAGGGCTAACTTATGCATCTCATTTTAATGGACAAGATTCAAAAGCTAAAAGATGAAATAATTCAAGGTTTATCAATAACTGCTAACTTTACAAGCCTAAAGCATAAGTTTGATATGTTGAAAGATTTTTGTAAAGCCAAGAGCATCTCAAAGAAGAGCAATAAAGGTGAAGCATTGAAGCACGAAATTAATAAGAAAATAGAAGTCAAAGATCAACTTGATATGAAGGAGAATATGGAAGGACTAAAGGTTGAAGTTGAAAAGTTAAGCGTTTCTAATGATGGAGATTTAGATCAAGAGACAAAGAAGATCATTTTCAAATTAAAGAAAGGGATAGATGCGGAAATTGCAAATTATCTTAAGACCGAGGTTTGGATGTTAAGGTTGTGAGAAATACAAAAGATTTCGACAAGCAGGCCTCTCGTGCTAAGTTAAAGGATAAGTTGGAAATGTTGAAGGGATAATAAACCTTCGAGAAAATTGAAGTTGTAATTAACTCATTATATTTGAAAAACATGATCCAGCTACTAAATTAGAGGCAACAAAAGCAGGGAAGACAAGTAATTTGGCAATAAAAAATAAAATCGAGGCTTTGGAACAATAAATAAAGCAGAGGCTTTCATCTGCTATGAACTCCTTAAAGTTGGAGACAAAGCACGAGCAGTTGAAGTCAGAGATTGCGAAAGCTGTAGAAGATCTGGATGAAAGTTTGGAAATGGGAGAGCAACTGAAGTCACTCTAAAGGTGAATGGAAGTTGAATTTAGGAAGAAGAGGAGCAACCATTTAATTGGAAGTGACACAGAATCAAAACGCTATGTTTCGTCCCATAATGCAACATCTTTTATATAGTGGGACCAACCTTTATTTTTAAAAGTTCCAAGTCATCACATAGTGGGTCCCACTTCAACAATGTTTATAAAAAAATTCCAAAAATTTTGCCACGTCAACAATTAACTGACAGTAGTTTAACATCATCATTGGTCATGGGTCATTTTGAACGATTTGTAAACGTTATGGTTCTTTTTGAATGATTTGTAAATGTTATGGTTCATTTTGGATACTCTGAAACGTTAGGGTCCAATTTAGAAGTCAGTGTAAATGTTAAGGGTTGTTTTGTTCTTTTGACCTTAGACAATACCTTTGTATTGGATGTTATTATATATTTGACATTCTTTATGCATTAATGAATGTGTTACTTCTTAATTTTCTATTTTATTATTTATGTATTTGATTACAATATATGGACTTGAAAATAGAATTGAATGGTAAATCCCATTATATACTTCCTATTTATAATTATGATTAAGCAGAAAGGCTAGTATAGTAGTGAATGGAAGGGAGCATGTTAAATTAACAATATATGACCGCTATGACCCTTATTAGTCGTATACTTGATTATGATTACTAATGATACTAATGGATATGAATGATGACTATTGTATATTATGATTGTTTGAATTATTAATTCAATAGACTATATTAAGTCACGTGAATTAAGTGAGAGAATGTTAGAAATTACTCCTTTGAATGACTCATATGTTAAAAGGTAGTTCATGGATTTAATAATTTAATAAATATGCTTTTGGACTTTTAGCCCATTATGACAAGGAGTTTAAAAATGACTAATAGCTGTCAATTTATTAAGCTAAAATTAATTAGTTTAAATCGAGTTTAAGTAATGAATTGAATTACTATATTAATGACATCTCAGTAGTCTCGATCCACTTTTTAATCGAAATCTATGGTAATGAATTTTTCTGTAATTGAAAATTAGAAGTAATTTTTTCAAAAATTTTATAAATTAATCTTTTAAAAATGTATTAAAATCTAAAAGCTATAATACATTTTCATTGATTTATTCATGAAATAAACCATAAATCAATTACATTATTATAAATAGTAATCATAAGACAAATAAAACTTTAATTGCATCTTAGTGTTATATATATTTTTTGAATATTTAATAATTTTATATCACAAAGGTACGAATTAATTTGAACGGGACCTTGTTGTTATATAAGTTAGCTACATTTGACAAACTCTTGTTTAGGCACGAGTTGAACCACCACCAGACTGACGCGCCCATGGCGGCAGGGAAGCGATGCCACTATGAGGTGCTGGGCCTCTCCCGCGACTGCTCAGCCGACGAAATCCGTTCGGCTTACAAGAAGCTTGCTTTACAGCGCCACCCTGACAAGCTCATACAGTCCGGATTGAGCCAAACGGAAGCCACGGCGCAGTTCCAGGAGCTTTCTCACGCATACGAAGTTCTCTCCGATCCTAAGGAACGCGCTTGCTACGATTCTCACCGCTCCCAAATTCTCTTTTCCGATCCTGACTCCGGCAATTCTGTCCCTGACTCGGTCATCCCTAATCTGTTCTCTTTCTTTTCTAATACGGTCTACTCTGGCTATGCGGACTCTGGGAAGGGATTTTATAAGGTTTATTCTGATGTTTTTGATAAGATCTATTCGAATGAGGTTAACTTTTGTAGGAAATTAGGATTAGGGCTAGAGGATTTGAGGGAGGCTCCGGTTATGGGGAATTTGCAGAGCCCGTACGAGCAAGTTACGGCCTTCTATAATTATTGGTTGGGGTTTAGCACTGTTATGGATTTTTGTTGGGTTGATCAATATGATGTTATGGCTGGGCCTAATCGGAAGTCTAGGAGAGTGATGGAGGACGAGAATAAGAAGCTGAGGAAGAAAGCGAAGAGGGAATATAATGAGACAGTCAGGGGCCTGGCAGAATTTGTGAAGAAAAGGGACAAAAGGGTGATTGATATGATGGTTAAGAAGAACGCAGAAATGGAGAAGAGGAAGGAGGAGGAGAGGGAGAGGAAGCAGAAGTTACAGAAGGAGAGGATGGAGAGGGCAAAAAATTACAAGGAACCAGAGTGGGCACGAGTGAATGAAGAGGAAGTTGAGGAACTGGAGGCAGTCGAGGAGGAGAATGGGGAAAAGAAGGAAGAGTTTTATTGTGTGGTGTGTGGGAAGAAGTTCAAGAGTGAGAAGCAATGGAAGAATCACGAGCAGTCTAAGAAGCATAAGGAGAAGTTGGTGCAGTTGAGGAAGTCGTTTGTGGAGGAAGAAGTATTGAATGAGGAAGATTTGGAGGAGGAAGAATTGAAGAATGGGGACATAGACCGTGGGTTGGATGAGATGGAGGGGAGATTTAAAGAAGGTTTTAGGATTGGAGGGGAAGGGAATGGCATTGGAGTTGATAATCTGAGTGATGACGAAGATATATTTTTGGATGTGGAAGATGTGAATGAGGTGGAACGGTTTGCAGAAGATGGGAAATTGGATAGGGATGATGTTGGAGATGATGGGCAAGGTACTTTACTTGAAGATATGGTATCGGGGCACAAGAATAGGAAAAACCAGCATTCAAGGATTGACAGTGAGGAGTTATCGATGCAAGTTAATGAAGATGAAAATGAGGTGCTTGAAGCTATGGAATATGACAACAGGAAGGGTAGGAGGAGGAAAGCCAAGAAAGTGAAGGGTAAGAATTGTGCTGTAGAAGCTGTTAAAGGAAATATGGATGAAGATAAGAACCAGGAAGAAGACACTAAGCAGCATACTGATGAGCAAATAGAGGAGTTATCTTCTCATTCATTGGTGGAGAATGGATGTGATAACGAAATTGATATTCATTTGGGGAAGAATCGGAAGATTTCAAGTGATTCTACTGACAGGAAACGAGTCTCAAAGAAGGAAACAAATACCAGGTCAAAGAAATCTTCCAAAGCAAAGAAGGGAAAGGTATGAACTTCATACCTCATCTTTGTGTTTGCCCATAATTCTCGCTGATCTTTGCTACTGCTGCTTGAGAGATACTGTATGATGTACTTACTGAAGGGGTGCTGTAAATAGTTGTTGTGACAACTTCTTGACTAGGAATTATAATGCTGGACTAGTTGTGGATGTATTTTGGTCTAAACTCAACTCTCAATTTGATATATTGCAGTTTAGCATTTTCACAAGTTCATACATGTTTATGTATAAAGAAATTCATAGGGGAACATTGTAGTGTTATTTATATGTCTCTATGGAGTTTGTATGAATCTGCCATATATGGTTAAACTTTGAAAACTTAGGATGCAGTGTCTTGTACCAAAATGGTTCTTCCACTTCATGCAAAAACAAAATTTGAAATCTGCCTCCATGTAACATAGCACTGTGAGGAGTTTATCGTGTTTGCTCTAGACCTATGTTACTTGACATGTACGTACATGTAACTGCCAAACTACTCTACCTGTCCTATATTCCTCATCTCCCTTTAGGAAGTAAATCATCTAGCATGTAATCCAGATATTCTTACAAATCATGTACTACTTGAAGTTTTGTAGTTTTCTGGTTTAACATATATTAACTCGATGAATTTTGTTGAATTGCTTCTACTGAAGGCATGAGAGACTGATTGTAGGATAGTTCCTTGATTTGAAAATTTCTGGACTTAAAATTCTAATGCTCAAGTCTGCATCAGCTTAACCCATGAGTTGCCTAATTGTATGTGTTGTATTCTTTAACAGGCTGGCAACTTGTGTGACACGTGCGGTGAGGAATTTGAATCAAGGTATGCTCTGATAATTCTAATCTCCCCATTTGGTTTTGAGCTTCTTGCAGTGTTGGCTTTTTGGTTCTTTTGTCATATTGGTTTCATTTTTGCAGTTCCCTATATTTCAGAGTTGTTAATTACATCTCGTTGTAACGCCAGGAATAAACTGCACAGGCATTTGGGTGAAACTGGTCATGCCACACTGAAATACCGGTGAAAAACTATCTTCTTCTGTGCCGCTAACTTATTTTAGAAAAGAATCAAGTGATAGTATATTTGTCGATTAACTCGGATCCAAAGTGCATGAAATCAGCTTTGTTTTCCAATCAAGATCTACATATAGCTGCCTGCACAAGGGATTTACCTCTCTAATGGAGAGTGCGTGCTTATGAGAATTCAAGGACCTATTTCCTGCACTGAGGATGTAAAATCAGCTGAAATCTGTTGCAAATTTCAACTTTATATTGGAATATCGAGCAGTAATGATTCTATCTGTTCGAGTTATTTACAAATTTTGCTGAAATGAAATTGCAAGAGTTTTGGTATTCAAGCTTGGAGTATTGCTTTACTTTTGTGCAAGGAATGTTGGCAGATTTCCCATGGCCCAAATGTTCCACTTTGAAATTTGTTTTTGCTTAATGCCATTTGCTGGAAGCGCCAAACTTGTATGAACATCCTTTCCTGACGTGAAATTCTCTGTTTGGTTACATACGAAGTATTCACGGTTCAGTTTAAGTGCCACTTGTAGGACACGCAAAGAGATCTGGAAATATGTTTCAGCCACTGAAATCTCAGCAAGTCCAACCTAATTTGTCTGATATATGAACCAAATTGCCACCCGGTATCTACAAAAGTTCAATACTGTCAAAGGACAAACTAGTGCGATCCAGGAAAGTAGAAAGCTGCGTAATACTGTCTTTATCATATTGCTATGTTGAATATTGTACGTGACCACACAATCGCGTTCAATGTAGTGTACTACCAATAAAAGCAGCAATCCCCACCAAGCTAGGCTAGGATCCCTCTCACAGCCAGAGGGAATGCTTGTTCTCGAAGCAAGAATCGGATTACGTATTCACAATGAAGATAAAATAGAACACGTTGTTATTGTCACAGAGGCTTCGAAGAAGCTTTGTCGATGTAAGCAGCGGCTTCCTGTTCTGAGAGCTGTCGACCTTCTACTAGGCCTTTTATTAAGGTGTTGGCATACTTCTTAGATGGAGCACGAAGCGAAACCTGTCCATGTTTGAACTTTTCAATATCAGAGAGTGAGCACCTGGACAATCATGAAGAATTGCGAGTCAGGCCACTGCCAATTGCCGAATAAATAGGTGAGGAGTAAACATGAAAAGAAGAGAGGCTTTTGTCCTTACGTCATAGTCAAGATTGGAATACCATTTTCCTTTCCCAGATAAACTACGTTATGGTACCAACCACTCTGCGTAGAAACAAAACAGGCATTAGGAAATACGAGCGATAATGGTTGAAGACTGAACATGCGCACTTTAATCAGTAAAAGAAAACCAAGCAAAACAAATATGGCATACCTTCAAAAGCTCCAAAGACATGGTTCTCTCATTTTCAATAGTGTTTAAAGCAGCCAAGTCAAAAGCTGGAGTCTTCATCTCATTAATTGAGATACTTTCTTGAAGTAAAACATCATTGAACTGCTCCAGTCTAAAAAAAAAAACTACGAATATGAAACTCAATGCAATGGATCATTATGATAGAGAACCATGGGCATGTGAAAGACAAGAAGAGAAGCATACTTGGTGTGATCTGCCTCTAGGAAGCTTAGGACGTGACTTGCATGGACATGAGCTTTCAAGAGGAGGCTTAGGAGCTGAAATTGGATTAGATTTGAAGTCTGAATGTTCAAGGCAAGGAGATGAACGAAATTCCCATATCAAAGGCCCAACATTCAAGTCTAATATTCCTAAAGATCCATTACAAGATGTTGGAGACCCAATGACAAGAGCTAAGGCCAAAGCCATGAAGCAAACATTGAATTGTTTGATCCAAGACCTTCAAGAGATAGAGCCCATGTTGTTAAGTCAAATTTCATCTCATAAAGATCCAAGAGACATTGTCTTACTACTTGAAGCCCAACATGAAGTGTACAAAGTCCCACATGGAGTCCAATTGGGAGAACTCACTGAAAATACCATGTGACAAGTATGTGTCACTTAAAAATAAGTAGAAGGACGTGATCCATAAGGTCTAATATGTTTAGATCATGTTTTAATAAGTTTCCTTTCTTGTTATCCTTTAAGTAAGGTCATCTAGTCAACACTTTTTAAGTTTATTTTGTTTCTTTTTAGGGAGTGATTTGTTTCCTTTTATTTAGTTTCTTCTTTAGGACATTAAGTTAGGAAGTTTGTCCTATAAGTAGGCACCCTCTATATACTTTGAAGGGGATTTTACATTCAGAAATAATATTGAGAGCTTTCTTGCTTTCTTTGTATTCTTTGAGAATACTTGACTTATCGAAGGAGTGGTC
>JANZLX010000007.1:8108567-8118642 GCA_025531955.1 Erythroxylum orinocense | reverse complement strand
GCATTATAAAGTTATGTATGGAATTGAGTTTATGTATGATTATGGAATTGGATGATGTAAGTAAATTATGGATTTATATATTGAATTGAGATGTATATGAATGGGATTGTATATTAATGGAATTGATTCTGAGTTTGGATTATGGTTTTGAAACTTATTGAAGTGTTTTAGGTATAGGATTGTGTTGTGTATGCTAGGTTTCCGGACAGGAGGTCCGATGATGGTTGTTAAGCTTGGATGTGATTTTTAGAAGTGTGTTTTAAAACATTGCAGATTTTTGGGTTTTGCAAAATGCAGCCGTTATGCTGCCCGATTTTCGGTAAAATTGGTATAAAGAATAGAATAATAAGAGTTTGATTAAATTGCCGAGTTATGAGATGTGATAGAATTTGTAGGAATAAGTTTTGATTGAGGATAAATTTCCAAAAGGAAAAATATATGGGATCTAAGTTGTTTTGAATAAAGAAAAAGGAATGTTATGAGAAAAAAAAATTTATACCGGATTTCGAATCGGATTAGTCTTAGGGTTTCCAACGTAAGAATTTTCGTTACCGGACGTCGGACTTTGTTTGCTTCGATTTCGATTTCTTTACCGATTCACTTCGCCTCGAAATCCGTTTCTTTCGAATTCCATGATTTGCATTCAATTTTGTTCCGCTTTTGGTTATCCGATTGCTCCGAGTTTTCGATTCGATTCGATTAGTTTCGCTTCGCGATCTGTTCATTAGTTTCGGTTTGTTTTCTGATTCTTCGTTCTTTGGTTTTCTGTTTTTCGTTGCACTTTTCAGTTAGGATCCGGTTCCGAGATCGGGTCCCAACACAAACCACTAGCTTTTCGAACAAATGGAGGTCATAATGTGTTGCTAGATACTGCCTTTGACTTACTTGAATTAAGTGTTAATTCAAGTAGCTAACATAATTGGGAACCTAATGGGTCACATACATAGGAGATCTAAATGATGAGTAAAATGGTGTTGAATGGTGATTCAAGATATAAGAGAGTGTTTCGAGATCGTATCACAAAGTGATTATGGTAGAAAATGTTGCATGGAATAGATTAGACACAAGTGTAGTTGGCTGCCAATTTGGTCATTAACTTCCCAAAACTTCCATTAATGCATGTTATTCTTGGTCATTAACTTCTCATAACTTCCATTAATGCATGCTATTCATGGTCATTAACTTCCCATAGCTTCCATTAATGCATGTTATTCATGACCATTAGCTTCCCATAACTCTCCATTAGTGATGAGGGTTATGGGAGGTTAAATGGTGCAGAAAATAGAGATGATTTTCATGCATCTTGTGTAAGAGACAAGTGAAAAAAGATTCTTTCTTACACACATAATCTTTTTCTCTCTAACTCTTACAAGAGTTCTTGTCTTTGTTAGCACAAAGAAAGAATTCTAGCCATCTCTTAGTGAGGTTTTATCCTTCTATCTTCGTGTGGACTTTCATTAGAGATGGTCTACTTTGATCATTGTGGTTTACAACAACCCAACAAGGAGAAGATTAAAGAACGAAGGAGATCGTCAGAAAGGTAAATAAACATCTTACATTTCATGTTTTTGTTTTCTATATCTATATGCACGAGTAGATCTGATTTTTGAGGTTCTATTTTATTTTTCGCTGCATATATTTGATATATATTATGTATGTGATGCATGACCAGAACCTTACAATTATGAAATCTTAGGAAGAATAATAGGCTAAGTATCTCTTAATCGCTGGTGATTAAAGGAACTTTGATTTATTGATCTTTATATTGCTTAATGTTGCTGTTAGATTAAGTCCTTCATGTTGGGCTTGGATCATCTAATAATTAAGGTTAATTGGTTAGCTTTATTAGCTTTATACTTTATTCGCGACAAACAAAACCCCTCATCAATTTTAGTAGTAATTTACATACATTTTCAATTGCCTTTCTCTGTGGATCGACTCTTATTCTCACTTCTACAAGTCTAATTTTTAGGAGTAAGGTTTATTTTTGATAACCCTCGATAAGCTCATCAAATTTTTAGCATTGTTGCCGAGGAAGGGTCTTAATTGATTTTGTGTGTTTTTGCTATGACCTACTACTGGAAAAAAAAATCATGTATATCTTTAATTAGACAAAATTAAAAAGTCGTAATTTTAATTATCGTCAATTTTTTCATTTAGCATAATTTTTGATATGTTTCTAGCTCAAAAATAACTTTTTTGCAGGTAACAGACGTCCTGAACAAAACTAATTGATCTATTAGATCATTAGCCCTAGTGGTTTTGGGCCAAATTCGATCAATTTCTATGAGTTTTCGAAAGTTTTTAGTTTCTGACGCAATTTTTAAATTTTAAATTTTTATGTTTAGTTTTTTTTTTATTTTTTGCCACTTAGTTTATGCATAATATTCATTCTTCTAAATTTTGTTTACAGTTTGATTTGGAGAGAATGAGAAAACCACAAAGAAATTAAGGAAAGCAACTAGAAAAAGGAGACACGAGATCGATCTTACGGGACTTGATTTGTTATTTACAAGCGATTCAGATTAACAAGAACAAAGAGACATGGTTCAAATTTTGAAGGATCGAAATAGAACATTAAATGTAACAATTATGGAAAAAACAGAAGAGAAATGAGAGAAAAAATGTCAGCTAGGTTATGTCCCAAATATCTCCTCTTTTTGTCATCATATAACATTTCCTTTTAAATAAAACTAGGTTCAACCAAGGGACACCTGCCAATTATGGGACACTTGGCACTTCTCACCGATGTGAGAAGGCCTCACGGATGTGACTTAACATGTTACAATCGTGACTAGCTTCTCACGATCATGAGAAGCATGGCTTGCATGGATGTTGTCCATGAGAAGCATGGGTGAGAAGGCAACTCTTATGAGAAGAATGCATGGGAGTTGGCTGGAATGACAATGTGTGGGCGTTGTTGTGAGAAGCAACTAGCTGGATAAGAGGCATGCATGCTTAGGAGTTATCACCATGAGAGCATGGCAAGTGCATGAGAGTTTTCAAGAAGTATGAGAACATGGCATGGGAGCTAGGGACAAGGAAGCATGGTAGTTGGCATCACTATGAGAAATGGGCTGTCAAGAAGCATACAAAGAATGCATGGGCGTGAGAAAGTCTCAAGCCCATGTAGCTGGCTGTCACATCCGTGAGACTCCTCCACTCACAGCTATAACAATTTTCCAATAAGTTGTGAGTGGTCTTTCACCTTAATTCTTCATATTTCGTCTCTTCTTCTTTTAATCTCATCTTCTTCTTGCTCCATGGATCAATAGAGTATGGACATTGAGAATATGGCTTCAATGAACATGCTTTTAGGTCACTTTAGCTCATTTACTTCCCAAATGTACCTAAGATCAAATATGAGCTAAAGTGAGTATCCTAAACATTTATAAGGCATTAATCACTAAGTGTGGTAGATCAAATGAATCAACATTAAGCATATATCAATGACCTACACTGTCTCTTATGCCAAAGGGACCATAAATCCTTAAGTCACAACTTTTTTAGTGTGATTATGCTACTATGCTTAACATATTCAACTTGCTTCCCTCTTTAAAAGGGTGGCTGAAAAATACTTTAATAAGTCATAGATTTGAAAATTGAGACATAAAGGATACTTAAACTATTCAAAATGATTTTAATGTTTGGTTTATTTCATATAGAAAGAAAGAAACTTAACCTTTGGTAGCCAAACTTGTACAATTAAGGAAACCACTTGTAGGATTGTCCACAAGATTAAAACTTATGCTATAATGAAAGAAGACTAATTGGATTTATCACTAGAACTATATTTTAAACTCTCAATTAACTAAAGTCTTATGGTAATCTGCAATAGTTGTTCATTAGATTAGTTATGAGTACCATTAGATCATCTATCTGGTTATCTTGGAAGTTGTTAAAGGACTTGTACCATTATTGCATTATTGCATGATTATATGTTTTTGTGTCTTGTTTGTTTATGGTTTTAGTTTTTCTTGGGGACAATTAAAGATTTAAGTGTAGTGTTGTTGATAGGTGAATATTATATTATGTTTTCTAGAGGTTTAAGTATGCATTTAAGTGTTTTTT
Source organism: Erythroxylum orinocense (assembly GCA_025531955.1). Classification (NCBI taxonomy): domain Eukaryota; kingdom Viridiplantae; phylum Streptophyta; class Magnoliopsida; order Malpighiales; family Erythroxylaceae; genus Erythroxylum; species Erythroxylum orinocense. Next base: position 8,114,571 of record JANZLX010000007.1, on the reverse strand, counting down.
AGATGATAATCATGTGCTTAGCACTTATAATTGTGTTCTTGTTAATGTTTTTATTTGTTTTAATTGTTCGATTATTTCAAACGAAGGATTTGATCTTAATATTATGTTTCAATGGTGTTGATGTGTTTATTAGTGAGAGGAAACAAAAAGAATTGAAGAAAAGATGAAGAAGAACTTAAAGAATAAGAAGATGCATGATAATCCATCAATTGTATGATTATACACAAAGCAACTACATAGGATGCATGATAGTTCCAGAAAGAATAAATACACGATCTTTCGCAACTTTTCCAGCACACAAAATTGTGTATTCTTGACATTTCAAGGTTATTTTTGGAACCAAATTAAGTAAGCAACCATAAAAAGAACCCTAAAAGCTTTAAAAATATTTTTTTGAAAAGTAGCCTTAAAAAGTATTGAAGGAAAAGACAAACACCAAAAAGGAGGCTGCATATAATAATTAAAGAGATCAAACCGGAGACATCAAGATCAACTCCATAGTTTCTAAATCAAGAGAAAAAGTTGTTTTCTTTCTTTGAAATTCTTATATTTTCATTATCTTAGATGTTAATTTGGATTAGTAGGATGTTGGACATGATTATGGATTTCTAAATCCATACAAAGGATTATTCTAAATCTTTTTTGTTAAAAATTTATTCTTGTTGAACTTAAAATATATTATTTCTTTATTATATTTGTTGTACTTATACTTGATAATAAATCAAGAAATTCAATCAAGTTATTTATGCTAAGGTGTGCAATGAGATTTGGTAACTTAATAGACCTAAAAATATAAAAATTAATATATAATTAAAGAGAGATCTTAATTATGAGATAATTATCCTTAAGATTGCTTCAACTCAAATTGACTATTTAGGAGTCGTCTTGTAAATCAAAAGGTTGCAATTATATTGTTTTCTATTTCAATTGGGATTCTTAATTAGATTTCGAGAGAGGGTAACCAAAACCTTAGGATATCTAGGATCAAACATAATTGAATTAACAAGAAAAAAAGAAGTCAGAATAAGAATAGAATAACCCTAAGTTTCCATTATTGAATAACTTCATTCTTATTGCTATCTTCAATTATTTAATTGTTTAGTTTTATTAGTTATTTCAATTTAGCTAATTTATTTTAATTAAATTTATTCAAATTTTTATTACCTTAGACAAAGTGCATTCAAGTTGCCAGGTGACTAGTCAATCCTCATAGGAATGATATTTTTTATACTAGAAGATAAGATCTATATATTTGTATTATTGAAAGTTTTTATATAAAAGTTTCAATAAGTTTTTTTCAGACCATTGTGGGGGATAGAGTTTAGAATCTTATACAATTTGAATTCTTTTGATTTAAGGACTTTACTACTTTTCTTGTGTAATTGTAGGTACGCTAACACAAGAATCATAAAGAGCAACTTGTAGACCTTTTCTTCCAACCCAGTAAAGGCATTACAGTATAGATGGGAGTTAAACTCATATACTTTTTAGTGGCAGAATTACCCAAATTATTCTTGGAATAACATTGCAGGAAATAACATTAGAGCACAAGGTCCACCAAGTTTCCAACAAGACAGTCATGGATCCTTAGAGTCTAAGTCAGACAAGTTAATGGATGTGCTAAGCTTCAAGATTGATAGCCAAAATGAAAGTAAAAAGAGGATGGAAGCTAAATTTGATCAAATAATGAAGAACCACTCCTCTTCTATTCATAACTTGGAGGTTCAAATTCGGCTACTTTCTAATGCATTGCTAACAAGGAATGTGCGGAGCCTTTCAAGTAACATGGAAGCACAACCGATATCCTTATTATATTGTGACATTTTTGGGGTTAAACATTGTAACCATAAATGTCAGGCACCATATTATAAGTGGGAAAATTCATATTACATGCAAAATTGGTCTTAGGATAGATCAGGTGAGCATACTGACACTGAATTAGATATAAAATTTTATTAGAGCCTATTAATGCCTTAAAGTGAAGAGGAGACAGTGGTCGATTTTATGAATAGAGTTGCAATTCAGAAAGAGTCAAAAGAAGAAATGACAAAGGAAATAGAGGTTGAAGAAGAGAAGAAAATCTCTGTTCAAGAAGAAGAGTATAAGAGTAGACAATGATTAAGGTTGAAAATAAGCAATTCACCTTCAGAGAGGACCAACTGATGGCATCAACTGAAGATTCAGGGAGTTTCATTGTTCCTTATTTTATTGACAGTTTGTTGTAGAAAAGCGCATTAATAAAATCACTTGGATTTCTTAATTGGGTAAATTATGTCATTATTATCTTACAACATGTGGCATATTTATAGGCTACTAAACTACTATAAAGACATATAGGTAGAAGCAAGCTACTAATTATAGACCCAAGATGTTGGTAAAAATAAAGATTAAGTCGAGCTAACGACGTTAAACAAGCGTTACTTAGGAGGTAATTCAAGAATTAGGATAGGTGTTTTTTTATTTCATTTTGTTTCTAATGTGTTGTTGGTTAAGTTTTTTTTTTAATTCTTACATGTGTGTTTATTATTGTTTTAGAGTGATTTTTTTGGATAAATATCATATTTGGAAAGTTGTTACATGTTAGGGAATCTATTATGAAGGATGCATGAGGAAAATGGTGCATAACGTGCCAATTTTGCCATAAAACACATTCTATCATGATCGTGCAACGGGGAAGAGATAAAAGGGTCATGCACGATCATGCATTGGATGCACGATTGTTACAGTCGCCCCTTTAACAAAATGAACAATCATGCATGACCTTTTTACCCTTTCCTCAAACCCTAACCCTTATAAATAGTCTTTTTCTCTTCTTCCACCTGCCATCTTCTCTCTCTAAGTAGCAGCCCACCTCTATAGCTTTTTGTTTGCTCTTAAATCTCTCTTAAATTTCACTTGGATTTCACTCTTTTCTTGCAATTTATTCTAGATTAACATTATTTCCATACAAATCTAGTAATTTTCACTCAAAATCACATGTTTTTAGTAGTTTTGCAAGATTTTATCAACACTTTCTCTCTCTTATGTTTTTGGCTCTGTATTGTGTTTTTTGTGATTTCTTGGTTTACTCTCCATCATGTCTCCAACAATTAAAAAAATTTACAAAATTCTCAAACTCCAAAGGAAAAGTGAAGATGTTAAGTAATGTTGCTCGTGATTTAGTCAAGGATTTTGGAGCTCCTTTTTTATCTTCTCTAAAAAAGAAGGTAAGAAATTATAAAACCTCCATTCTAAAATAATTACTGCACCTCAATATTTTGATTTTTAATTTTAGAAGATTTAGACTTGAAAGGAAAGTTGAGTCTTTGAGTGCAAAAATTCATCAGGATAAAATTATACATTGTGATTTTCTTATGTTTAAAGAATTAACCCTTGAATTTTACACTACTTTACACTATGAGTCAGGTAACTTACATAATTTTTTGTTTCAACTGCGAGGAAAACTGTAAAATTTGGATTATGATTTCATGGAAGAAATGTTTGCTTTTCCAAAATGATACATTGTTGAAAAACACAAACATTTTTATGCTAAGAAATATTAGATGAATTTAGTATAGTTGGATGTGTTTAATCCACACATTGCTCCTGATAATGTGAATAAGAATCCTAAACACTTATCACTGCATAAATTCATATGTCATGTTGTTTTTGCTAAGAGTCAAATTAACAAGTGCTCTAAAAAGATTTATTTATACTTTGGTGCATGGAAAATAAGGTGCCAATCTACGCATCCACCAATATTTTTCAAACGATAGTTACTTCGCTTAATAAGAAAAGTAACTATCTAGGCATGTGTTTTCTTGTAACTGTTCTGCCTAAATTGCATAGTGTTATTGTTGATAAACTAACCCTTATTTTTCTGAAGCATTTAAATCACATCATTTAAGGTGAGATGAGATGTTGGAGTGTCATGGTATGGAAATCTAAGATATCGGCTAGAAATCAAAAGTCAAACACAAGAGAGGATAGGTAAGTTTTAGTTCCACACCTCTATAACACCACTAACAAGTCTCATCAAGTGAAGCATCCCAGGAGGAATAAGAAGGTTGGGAAAAGGTGCTAGACAAAATGGAAGAGAATAACAAGCACCTAGAGGGTCATCTAGACAATATAGAGGCCCAATTGAATGATGTAATGCGCCATTAGCGATATCAGATAAAGAAATTGCCAATTTTTTTGTTGTCTAAGGTGTCCAAGTCCCATCTCTAACACCATTACCAGAATCACCATACGTATTGTTACTCTTAATTTTAATTTCTTTATATTTACCTTTATTTTTATTGTCTCCATTTCTATATTGAGGACAATGTGTTGTTCAAGAGTGGGGACATATATGCACTTCCATATCATTTGTATGTGTGAATTTTGTGTTTGTATTGTGTTAGTCTTTAAGTAGGTTGGTATTGTGTAAATATTTGGTTGCATGATGTGTGCAATGTGTGAATGTGTCAATGACATGAATTGAATGAAATTAGATTACTTTTGAATATAGTCATTTAAATTGTAAAGCCATATTACTTGTGAATTTTGTGTTTTAACTTTCTTTAGGATGAATATGTATGTTAATTAGGATATGACACCTATTCTTTCTCTTTATGACTCTTGTTTGCATACATTTACAATTACATTCATTTAAAATGGTAAGCATTATTAGTAACCTTTCATAAGAGTGATTGACTAAGAAGAAATGAGGTAGGCTAAGAAATTTATAGGAAAATAAGTTAAATAAAATTCCCATTCCGCTAGCCCTTTTTAAGAAAATTGGGTTAAGAATAGAGATGTTAGCCAATTGGGAGTTATGGTATAGTTGAGTAATCGAGGGCATTCACAATAAAAAGTTTTTCGTGTCAAAAGGCTATAATGACACTACGACCAAGCTAAATAAAAAATGTAACCTAGTTGAGTAACTGGGGGATATTTATAATAATGTATTTGTCTTCGCATCAAATGATTAGGTGATCATAAAAGAAAATATTAAAATATGGTGTTTATAATAAAATTAAACCTACTAATCTTTTAAAAATAGTAAGAATTTTTATGAAGATTTACTTAGTGATAGTTTACCTTTTTAGGTACCATAGGTTCATGAATAGGCTGTCAATATTTTGATTGATATGTATATTCAAATTAAAGCACTTAAACATGAATGGAATAAGTTATTATGTTGGAATTTTGTGAGAGGTTGATATTTGAAGTTAACTCCATAAGATTTAATGTCATTGTACCATTATTGCATTGTTGCATTATTGTGTTTTTTTGTGTTTTTTTATTTGTGGTTTTAATTTTTCTTTGGGACAAGTAAAGATTTAAGTGTGGGGATTTTGATAGGTGTATATTATAGTATGTTTTCTAGAGGTTTAAGTATACTTTTATGTGTTTTCTTAGATGATAATCATGTGTTTAGGACTTAGAATTATGTTCTTGTTAGTATTTTTTATGTTTAAATTATTTGAATATTTTAGAATAAGGATTTGATCTTAACAGTCTGTTCTCAAATAGTGACATAATACAAAAACTCAACTTCAAGCCAAATTTAAAAACTCTTAGAGACAAAATTCAAATTCAATTCCTTCATGAAAAATATAGCCATGTGTCTCTAGTTTATTATAAAATTAAAATCATCCCATTTGGATGTCTACAGATTAAGATATGGCTAAAATACAGATGCATGTTTAGTGAAAATACTACAACTAACATATTTCTGCAATTCTTCTTTCACTTTTTCAGATTTTTTTACACTTTATACCAAACTTAAAACAGCCTCTTTATAGTTCATCAATTATACCTCTATTAGGCTTGAATCATACTCCAATTCCTCATCAACAACCTCTCCTATTCAAATTCAAAATTATTCAATTAACAGCTCACAAATCCTAGTCTTTCATGCATAAAAAATCAAACCAGAAATCTATCTTTCATTATCATGTATATAGGTCTAATTCTTTCTCAATTCAAGAACACTCTTCTAACAACTTTCTTTGGCATAAATCCACCTTCTTTATAC
>JANZLX010000007.1:8038195-8050522 GCA_025531955.1 Erythroxylum orinocense | reverse complement strand
TTATTCCATTCTCTGTGGATCGACCCCATTACCACTGTGCGCAATTTATTTTCGTTTGGTGTTTGGGATTTATTTTTTGTGGATTCGACACCCATCAAATTTTGGCGCCAATTGGTAAATTTGATTTAACGAAAACACTTTGGTTTGGGCTAATGATGAGGGGCAAAATCTGTCTAAGTCTATTAGACATAATTTTTGTGATCACTTTATAATTGGAAAATAAGCCCTTATGTACATCAAATTTTCCAATTAATCTTTCTAAGTGTCCAATAAGTCTATAAATCATGTCTAATCACCTTTAAAGCATTAAAACAAATTTAATTCAACCACCATGGTCATATTCATCCAATGGACTCGGTTTTACACACTTAGAAGCTTATATGTCAAAAATCTCCAAGATTTCGCATACCGATGAACTCCAAGTTCATGTAAGGGCATATAATATTATAAATGTAACATCTTGTTACCCACGTTAGGGCTAGAATTGTGAATTATGAGAATTTCTGAAAAATTAGTAAAATACACATCATGCATAAATTAATTGTAACATGCACATTCATATGATTGTAAATGCATTCATTGACATTTTCGAGTAAAATTAAGTTAGTAAATGTAATTAAAATGTGTTTTGAAAATTTTGGTATTATTTAGGATATTTTGGAATTTTTGGTGAAATTAGAAAAATATTGATTTATGGGCCAATTATAGTGTGACACTTGGCAATGATATAGATATGACATATGGCTTGCTTATATGGTAACAAGTGGCTGATTGTTGGGTGACACGTGTGAGACATGCAAGGATACACATTTTCTGATATTTTGAGTTAGGAACATTCACTGTAAGTGTTCTTCACTGTGAAGAGACACTTAACACCAAATAATCAACTGCGGTGCTTTCGGTGCATGTGATTCTTTTTCATTGTTAGAATTAAGAGTTAAAACAAGTAAGTAGTTTTGATGATGTTTGTTTTGCTGTGTATAAATAAATAAGCATGCATAGATTTGTGATTTATGATTTCGGTGATGAATAAATTAAATGATGGATTTGTGAAATAGAAATTGTTTAGAAAAGTATGAAATAGGTTTTGTTGTTATATTGAAATGGATATGCAAAAGTGCTAGAAAATTTGTGTAAATGTACATACTCTGTTTTGGTTTAGGGAAATCTAAATATGGTGATTTGTATTGTTCATGCATGGAATTATGGAGTGCTTCTGGAGATGGTTTTAAATGAGGTTCATGAATTTAAATGAAGATGTGGTGAAGCCGCGATATGGAGTTGATGAATTGATAAGTTTTTTTGATAAAATGAAAGAGTAACAATGAAATAATACATTAAATGAAAGTAGAAAGAGAAACAAAATGCAGAAATTTTAAGTTGCATGTGTAATAATTGTATTTTGATGTTAAGTGTGGAGTTTGGATTTTTGTACTTTGTATGTGTACTGATGAGTTAAAAATGAGCTAGAGAAATTGTTTGCTAGTTATGGGAGTTAATTTATGAAAGACTGAATTTCTGGAAAAAGTTACAGTAGAGAGAGAGAGGAAGAATAGTGGAGTTAGATTTTCGATCTGAAACTTTTGTGATTTTTTGGTACTGATATAGAGAGATTTTGATAAAATGTTCTTCATAGAAGTTGTAGATCTTTCTTTTATCTTTCCATTGATATAAAGTTTGTAAATTTTGGAGTTTTAGATCAAAAGTTATGGAGTTTGGAATTTGAGTTTGTGGATTCTGTTGTGGTTTGGAACAATCTATAGTGTTTTCAGCATAACTTGCAGAATATTGAACCCAATTGCATGAAATGGGTTTCATTTGAAAGTTAATACATAAAGAAATAATGTTTTAGAAGAAAGTTTGGCCCAAATTGTTAAGTCAAAATTACTTTACGATTAATAATTTTGATGATAAACAAAAGCAGACAAATGTAAAACAGACGAAAGCTATTTGGAAAAGTAGACGAATGAAAAGCAGACGAAAGCTATTTAAAAAATAGATGAACAAAAAACAGACGAAAGCTATTTGAAAAGCAGACGGAAGCCAAGTAGAAAAATAGATGAATGGAAAACAAACGAAAGCTATTTGAAAAGCAGACAGAAACCAAGTAGAAAAGCAGACGGAAGCATCAGTCTGAGTCAATTACAGAACTCAACTGAATAACCGTTTCTTTAAAGAATCAAGAAGCAGTTATCAAAAAGCAGTTGAAGATGAAGGCATATAAGTTGAAGTTGAAGACTACGGGATGACCAAGATTTTTTGTCAGCGCGAGATTAAAAGCTTATCAATACTTGAGAAATACTGTGCGATCAACTAAAGCAATACTTTATGTAAAAAGATCAAAACACCTTTTAGTTTGAAAGAGATACAAATAGCCTGAAGAGGCTAAGTGTAAAAGAATACTGAGTGTATAGATACCTGAAGAGGCTCAGAGAAAAAGAATACTTGTAAAGTTTTTGAGAGATAGTGAAATCTCATAAAGTCATCTGAGGACTGGACGTGGCCCATGGTTTGGGATGAACCAGTATAAAAATTACCGTGTCGAAATCTCTCAACTCTCTCTCTCTCTCTTATACGTGATTTCTGATATTATTGTTTTACGCAAGTTTAAGAAAAACTTTTACAAACGTGATTTACGATAGTTCTTTTGAAACAAATAAGTTTTGTTTAAGCGAAAGAAGTTTTTTAGAAAAGGGGTTTAACAAAAAGTTTACCACAATTCAACCCCCCTTCTTGTGCATCTATCTGTCATTATTAAGTATTGTATTAATGTGTGATTCACTTCAGAGACATGTTCACGGTTGTGCATGATTTTTCAACATTGTCGTGAGCTTTCCAACCCTCACACAAGTGTAGTTGTCTAGGTTCTCTTTGTTTATTCCTTGTCCATCACCCCTTTCTCACGTTACATACAACTTATCTTGTTTATACCTTAAACATGGTAGCAGGTGTGTGTGTGTCTTGCCAACCATCCCACCTAAATGCAGCAGCCTTCTTTCCATCTTCAGTGTTGTCCATTAAATCACTATATTGTATGGGTGTTACGTGGTGGGTGTGAGGTGCTTGACTGTTAGGTTTCACTGTAGCATTCATGGATGGGCTGCCAATGTGAGAAGTATGCATGGGCTGTCAACGTGGGAAGCATGGATGGGAGCTGGTTGAGAAGGTCATCATGGCTATTAAGAAGCGTGGCTTCACTCATGACTGTGACTAAATTCCAGCAAGTTGTGAGTGGTATTCATGCTCTTCATTCTTCACCTTCAACTTATATCTTATCTTTCTTGGCATTTTCTTTTCTTCTCTTGATTTTATTCTTCTTCTTCTTACTTCATGAAAATAACTGAGCGTGATTCTTCGAAAATGGTGATATTTCATATTGCAAAGACACATCCTAACTCCCATCATAATATTGACCGCTCCATCTATCCATTGCGAGTTACGGATATAAAGTTAAATATCAATTCCTAAAATAAACCACCACACACTATCAGTGTAGAGAAATTCAAAATACAATTACAACAATAAGCCAAAAATACAAAAAGATACAACAAAATAAAATAAAATAAATACAAAAGAAAGGCAAAATAAAAAAAGATAAAACAAAATAAAATGAAAATGACTAAAGTAATAGCATTCAGGCTTTCCAAATATCAAAGTCCCCGACAACGACACCAAAAACTTGATTGACCTATTTCGTGAGTTAGTCAATTATGTAATAACTGCAGTTATAGCTAGTACCGACTATGGGTCAATCCCACGAAGACTATAAATACTAATACTTACCCTTCCCATATTATCTAGCCTAAGGATTGATTTTATATTCTTAATAAAAAGAAAATTAAACAATTAAAGACATAGGAAACAATAATGAACACAGATATAGTAGAATTCAGTTTGAAAACTATCGTTATCAAAAATTATTATTTAGGCTCAAATCTCCTTAAAACCTCAACAGATTGATCTTTTATACAATTGTTTGTTGATTAATTAGACCATGGAGACTCCTATGCTATGCTAGTAGCTAACCTTGAGTCTACTAACTACTAATCCTAAGGTCTCTAACCAAAATACTTAGGTTAAATTTTATAGAATTGCATTACCGATTTATGAGTCTCTCTATTAGGATTGACCCTAATTCGGAAGATTTATGTCATCCTATCTCTAGGATCGCAATCAACTCCTTCTAATTACGACAGATCTATTCACACTAGATTTTTCAATCTTTACGTATGAAATCAAATTATCAATAAAACATATAATCAGATCACAATAATCAGTCAAACCAATTACATTAATAAAAAGAATCAAATCATATCAAAGTAATAAATAAGGTTCGTCTAACCTAAATACTAACTGGATGTTTAGTTGCACATAACTAAGCATGAAATCAAACATACATTGAAAGAAAACCAAATAGAAAATAATATAATCATAATTCTAAATCTACCTAATTGTTTTCTAATGAGTGTTCTTGTGACGTAGAGGCTTGATCTTGAATTTTGATGAATCTATTGACAATTTCTTCATGTTTTCCACTTCCCTAGACCAAAATCGTCCTTTTTAGACGTTCTCCATGTTTGAAAATTGCCTCTGAAAGTCTCCTCCTTTTGATTTGCCTCCAAAATGTCACTTATATATGAAAATATAAGTTTTTGGGTTATACACGATTGTGCATAGGACCATGCATAATCAAAATCTGCTAAGTATCTTGAAAGTGCATGAGCATGCAAAAATGCACAGTTGTGCACTCCCTCTAGATGGGTAGTAAAATGTAGCCAAATATCCATCTATCAATAATTCTTCATAAGAAGTGATGAGTATGGTTGGAAACAACACTCCAATGCTTCCATAAAAAGTCAAGCTTCTTGAGGTTCTCTAGCTTTATTTTAGTTTCTAAAAGAGCAAGTAACAATGGTTTTTCTTTAAAGATAAAATCCTTAAAAACTTGTTGCTCAAGAGGACTATTAAGTCCTCTTACATTCCAAACAATAAAGGACATTGATGAGAATTACCCTTACAGTTAGAACCCTTGCTCCTTTGGAATTTTCTTATAGAAGACACAACTTAGAAGGCTTCAATATCCAACTGAGATTGAGCTTCCATGATGACATTATCAACCTGGACTACTACAACAATTCCAGCCTCATTAGGCTCATTTCTATCCAATAAACTACATTCCCCTACTGATTTAAAACATTCAATTTTGCATGGGGTTTCTACTATTTCATCAGTCTTCGAGATATACTCTCACCTATACCTGAAATTAAAGAACTATCAACAACTTTGGAGGTGCAGTTGGGCATTTAAAGTGGAGTTAAAGTTAGATTCTCATCAAGTTTCCCAATGATTGGTATATTTTCAGTAGGAATATTGCCACCATTATCTTCAATAGAATTACGAAGGTCCTTTTGAGTGAGTTCTTCATAACTATCTGTAAGGAAAACTCTACCAGTTGGCTTCCACACCTCTTTTGGTCTTTAAAATTGGAGGTTTCCAAGCATAGGTAATCTTAACCCTATCCTGCACAAGTTCCAAGCTGTCGTTGAACCTCATTCTTGCAACTTCATTCGGCAGATTTGCATATGCCTCCACTGCTATGCAAATTCTCACAAAATTGATCCTTTTTGTTTCAGTAGTGGCTTGGTTGAGGCACAATGGTCTTCCAATTGAGCTAGCTAGCTAAATGGCTAAAACCCTTAGTAGTCCAATATTCTAAGGGTATGTCATATATACAATCCCATAATGGAATGTTAGTCTTTTTAAGTTCATCAAATATATTCCCTAGCCTCCAAGGTTGAACCAGAAAAGGCTTTTGATTCATATGCCAAGGGCTTGCCTTAAAAACCACAGTGACAGAATGAAAATCAGGAGAGTTGAATCCAAATAAGAAAATATCCTCATTATTCAGTATTATTTCCAAGAGTCCAAACTGTTTCCAATTTGCAGCAGCCCAACTTTTCATAAGTTGAAAGGGAATTCGTCTATCCAAAAAAATCCAATCAAGGTGGATTGCCATTGGTCAACCCTTGTTGGAAGAATGGAGAGTGGAGAAGAAACAACATGGTGTTCCAAGGTAGGATCAGAAAGACAGAAGGTGAGTTTTGAATCTGGATTGTGATTCCCAACAACTTGCACCCAGGTGTGTTTTGCTGGAGGTGTTGGAGGCTGCTCATGAGCATTTTAAGAGGGTGCAAGAGGTCAAGAAGCAGGAGGATTGGAAGAGGAGGAAGGAAGCTTAGGAAAAGAAGAAGAGGACGAATTCAAAGGTGGGAACAATTCAGATAGTATGGACTGCTGGCTAAAAATAAGGACTGAAGGATAAGAGGTGATCAGAGTAACCAGTTCGTGAATGAGAAGGAAGACAGGAGGGAAATGAAGCAGAAGATGTGAAGATAAAAAAAAAAGGTAGGAGAGTGGTATAGACACAAGAAGCAAACAGGAAGAGAGAAGAACCAAGTTAGCAGCGAGTTTAAGAAGTTACCAGGAGTAAAAGAGAGTATAGCTCGAGGCACTAAAGTCCAGAACACCAGAAAATCTGAGCAAGAAGCAGTATCTTCATGGTAGGATAAAGTTGCCAACTGAACTCAGTCTCCCTCCAATCGTCAGTCTCTCTCTCACCTCCTAAAAGGTTTTGCATGTCAAAGGGACTCTATTACAGTTAATCAAATGTAACTAGTCAAACAGTTAATTAGCATTAATAATTAAAAAATCTTAAATCTCTCAAAGTATTAGTAATAAAGTTACAAGAGAGGTATTGAAACCTAGATTTCAGATTTCTGTGGGACAGCATCAAAGCAACGGAACATAGCTCTTGTAGCCCTTAATTTTCCAATGCTGTATTACCATAGAGTGAAAACTCCTATGTTTGATTTAACGTTAACTAGAAAGCGTGTGATTGCCAGCTCAAATTGTCAGTTAGCCGATATCTACAAATTATCCACACATTACAACAGAAGTGCTTGCCTTGCCTTTGACTCCCCGGATTACTGTCGGTCGTCAGCGATCGAGATTTGAGACTATGGATGCAGACATCAGCGACCGGAGGGGTATGGTTCTGAAGTTGGTATACCCCGGACACTTTGTACAGATTCATGAGAACCCCATAACTGCGGCAGAGATCATGCGTCGGAATCCTCGACATTGCGTTACTCGTTCAGATTTTTTCAGGTATCCTTGGATTGTTGTTCGACCTGAGTCCATTTTAAAGCCTGGTAATGTTTTCTACGTCGTTCCTTACCATACTGTCCACCGATTAAGTCAAAGAAGCAGGTTTCAGGACCAGTTAACATCGACGGCTTTGGCCCTGAAACATGAGGAAGGAGATTCAACAGAGTTATATTTTAAGAGTTCTCCGCAATACTTCAGACAATTATTAATGGAGAATGATTCTGATTATGAAAAATCTGTTCAAACACGACGGAAAATAGATTGCAAGTTTGAAATTCAAGAAGGTTGCTTGTTACTAAATTGTCTTCCCACTAAAAGTGATCAACATCACCATCCTCTTCTTGGAAGAAATGATCCCTTTATCAACTCAGGCTTTGAACAGAGGAGTGTAAAGTATTCTCAAAATACTACAGAGAAACCACACTCAACTTTTCCTTCGTTAAAGGGTGAAAACAGGTACAAGTCTTGCCGGGGTTCTAAGCAGCAAAAGCCTATCAGTTCATTTCACAAGCCAAGAGCTTTGGTTTCATCAAATGGCACCTCTTGTACTGAAGCTCAATTTCGTGAGGAGCAGCATGGAGACCAGAAGTTGAAGCCTTGTCTGAAACAGAACAGATTCGCCAAAACTCCAAAGGTTAGGGTTAGATTCCAACTTCCTGGTGACGCTGATAAGTAGTTAAAGAGTAATCTCAATCTGTGTTCAACGGCTCGAGTGTCCTTGGTTCCCCGATGTTTAACAGATCATATATATGTACGTATAATTATATTTATATCTGTTTAAGTGCTCCCACTTCAATAATTTGCTAAAAAGATAGTAGAATTGACGTCTATTGATTGCTGAAGAAGGACTTTAAAGTGTTTTAGTGTCCCTTCATCTTCCTTGCTACTGTTTTGACTTTTGAGGCTACATGGTCCATCCCAATTTCAGCTGTAGTTTGTGTCTAATTGTTCTGTTCTTGACAAGCTTCGAATTATTGACTGATCTTGTTATTCAGTTTCTGTCTTATTCAAGTTCTTTGTACACGGTGTAGATACACATCATATTTGATCTACTGTTTTGGTTTTTGTCTATTGATCTGGTTATGATGATTTCATGAGCTCCATTAGCTGAAAGGATGGCTTATTTTATCATTCTGTTTCTTGCCCACGAGGAGAAAATCTACCACAATTATGCGAAGCTTTTGCAGTCTCTAGTAGTGAAAGGACACGAAAGACAAACTGAAGCCGCCTTGTGGTCATCGTTAATTCAAACAACTTCTGATTTGCCAGATATTTCCATCTTATAAGCAAGCATGTGATTAAGCCATAGCCAGATCAATCTTTAAGATGTCCTTAATTGACTGCATAGAAGTTTTCAACAGCGATCGATTTAAGCTTAGTAAGATGTTGCTACTGGAAGAACAAACATCCTTGTTGTTATCGAGGCAAAGACATGCCACTTTTCCTTGTTCCATGTAAATTTAAAAGAGGCGTGACAACAAAGACTTATGCCCTCGAAATGAATATTTGCAGACTATAGAACAGACATTTAGAGGTGCATTGTCGTAACTCTCAAATGTTATGAGTTATGACCATTATGCGTTGTTTCAATAGGGAAAGGTTATTCTGTTAAAAGGATGCTAGATATTGATGCTCAGAAGACACATTAGCGTATTGATTCTCATGCACGCGCCTCAGTGAGTATCCAAACTACTGAAAAACTTTGTGAGTGAACCTTGCAAATACGATCGATATTCGCCGCTCACATCAACATCAGCTCGATGGGAAGGAATGCCTCTTGTTGTCACTTTATGTTCATTGGAGGGTGACGATGTCTTCAGTTTGCTGCTTAGTCCGCTGGTTCTGTTTACAGTTTTACTATGGTAGAGGTTGTTCATAGACAGCCTTGGACTCTCAGAAACACGCTTTCTATTATTGGGAGGATATTCGATGGGCATGTCTCCTTCCAATAGTTTAAGGACCTGTATCATTCAATTATGAGAGCCACTTGTACGAGTCCTAATAGAGTTTAAGATAGATAGTTACCTTAGACATCCTTGGTCTTCCTTCCGGATTTGGTGATAGACATAAACTGGCTGCATACATCATTCTGTCAACTTCTGCCTTATGAAAATTTTGCCCCAACAGAGGATCTATCATCTCTTTGATCGTCTTCTTTTTGAGCAATGGATTTCCCTGCAGTAATCAAAGCAGAATCAGAAAGCAGCTTTAGTGTGCACTGCTTACAACACTAAATCAACATGCATGTTTCTCGACATCAATTACTGAACAAGAAATCACATCCTTGTAGCACTAGGTATCGTGAGTAACAATAACATGTCTGCATATGCTGTTCCACTAGGTACGTACTGTGCGTACCTATAACATGTGTGCATATGCTGACACTTGTCCTTACGAGGAATAAAAAGAAATTTACCAGTTGAAGTACAAATTGTTGTCCTGTACTTCTTGAGAACTCTGTCGATCTAATGCCACTCAATAGCTCCAAGAGAACAACCCCAAATGCATATACGTCAGTTTTTTCGTTTACAAGCCCTCTTTGTGTGTACTCAGGAGCCAAATACCTACAAAGTCGTTACAGCGGAGTAGCTTGTAACAGAATTGTGTATAATGGAATGTTGACAGAGAAGAACAATGATGTGTAACATTCATAAGATGTCACACGACATGGCTTCTTCAATTCTTCTGAGTTATTTCCCCAGAAGGGAATTAAGAGACAATTGAGTACGGAATCTAACAAACAAGGTCAGTTCAACGTTCATCCTCAGTGATTGAGCTAGTTTCATTGGTCTAGTTTACATGGGTAGTTTATTGTAGCAAGTAGAGATATTGGACACAGGAAAAGGTAGGAAATGTAGGAAAGAGTGCAGTTAAAGTACATATATTAGCGAGCACCAGGCCCATAGAATTCCCTTCAGTGTGATGTATGTCTGAAGAGATCAATGTGAGAAATGGAAAACAAGAGAATGAACGTAAGGACATAAATACCCAAAAGCCCCAATGATACGAGTCTCCTCAACTGACAGACCGTCGACCTGCCATCTTGCTAGCCCAAAGTCCCCTACCTATGTGGATAGAAAATGTTATTAGTATATATATGAATACAGTAACAATAACTTATGCCAAACCTGTAGTAAACTATGTGATATTAGCAATTGAAGATTGTTGTTATGAACATTGACTAACCATGGGTTCAAAGTCATGTGTTAAGAGGACATTGTTAGGCCTGAAATCCCTGTGAACAATGCAGCCCACTCGGCAATCTTCGTGAAGGTATCTCAGACCTCTAGCAGCCCCTATAGCGACCTTCATTCTTTCATGCCAGGCCATAACCTCATCTTCTTCTTTTCCTGCGTTGGTTTTTGAATATTATAATTAAATAACCAAATTTATTTTTCTGATATATCAAATAGATGAAGAAACAGCATTACAAGAGAAACATTAACTTACCATTGTATAAATGCTTGTCTAGAGAGCCATTACAGGCATACTCATAAATGAGGAGCCACTTTGTCTCAATGCAATAGCCAACGAGCATAACCAAGTTCCTGTGCTGAGCACAGCTTAATACTTCAACCTCTGAACAAAATTCGGCTGCTCCTTGAGCACTTACTGTATTGTACTGCTTCACTGCCACAACTTGCCCCTCAGCCAATTTACCCTTGTAAACTGAGCCGTTTGCACCTTCCGCAAGGAGATTATCCTGAGAGAATCCATTAGTTGCTAATTCAATCTCCTTGTAGCTAAATTTCCTTGGGGACTTCCCAAAAGCGGGGGTCTTGTGCTTGCAAATGGAGCAAAGGGGTGGTGGTGTTGGCCTACGCTTGAGTGAAAGAGACATTGCCCTTCTGATGCTTGAGGTTCTTCCTATCTCCGATGAAGAAGATTTCTCTTCAGAAAGTTCTCTTGAAATGGGTTCTAATTGCCAGCTTAACCTCTCTCGAGGTTTCTTCAATCCAGACATTGAACCCGTAGACCTTCTGGCTGGAAAAGCTGCAGCAGGAGTCCCGCTACTTTGAACTTTTCCTGTATGATCAGTTTCGTGGTAAGAGTTAAACAGAAAACGACTTTTGTTAACAAGATGACAAATTTATTTTCCTACCATTCTTGATGCCAAAATTTCCACTATGGCTCCTAACTTTTCGATCCACGGGACTTGTTGATGATTTATTACACAATTCTTCAACAATCAAAGTTGAACCCATATCCGTTGTCCATGATTTAGTATTACTTGTAGAGGGGCTACTACAAGCTGTTTGTGCGTCGACTTGGTAATGCATGTAACCAGAATCTAAGCGAAAAATAGGAGGACTATTTGACATGGAGTATTCACTGGAAGGACTTGCAGTACAATTGCAGGACTTCCCCTTCTCCGCGCTTGATAGTGATATTGAAACGTCTGAGTCGGAATTTGGACTCTCTATCCCAAGGCTACTTCCTGTGGTTGCACTGTTGAAGTTATCATTCGTTAAACTAATCTTGTCGTCTTCACTTGCAAGAAGCTTATTATTATTATTCTTTCTTGATACGCCGCTGACTGACTTCAAGACTATTGAAAGAGCATGGTCGATGATTACAATGTTGCAGTTCAGTTGTCTGACGCAGATGTCGCCTTCTTTCTTCAGGTGCCTGTAACATGAACAAATTGGAGGCTTTAGGCTTACCAACTTCACTCTTCTTCAGACATTACGGTACAATTTATATGACCACTATTGAAATTATGAACTGCCCAAATCCATGAGTTAAAAAAACTGATACTAAGTTAATAATCTGTTTGTTTTTATTTATTTTTTATTTTTGTTTTCAAAATTAGTGAAAAAATTTATTTATTTGAGTTATTTAATATTATACATTTAATTAATCAAAATTAATTATTAATAATTTTATTTTATTTTATTTTGTAATTAGATTAATAAATTTAATTTAATAAAAATAATTAAATTTAAAATATATTTAGAATATATAAATTTCAAATGAATTTTGATTTAATAATTAAAATAATTATAAATTATTTATTTTAATATAATAAAATAATTTTATTGTGTATTATTAGTCTGCTTTATATTTAATTGTTCTGATATACTCCCTCCAATTCATAATAAATGTCGTTTTAGATACATTTTAATTATTCAAAATAAGTGTCATTCTTGACTTTGTATG